>JAJOZX010003004.1:325000-611100 GCA_023014485.1 Bathynomus jamesi | reverse complement strand
AAAGATTGAGTTGATAGATGAAGGAACAGTTTTTGAGGTATTGAAAGCCACAAGGTTTTCTCTATCCCACTCAGATATAGTGCAGGATGTCCGCATTGTTTTGTCACACTCGTAAAATACCGATTTTCGTTTTTCTTTCAGACCCATTTATCACTAAGATGGCCTGCCAGTTCTTGGTTTATCTTTTGTAATTCGTGTTGTGAACAGTTTCTTTTCCTATCTCGACAGTCTCTTTTTTGGAGGAGCTGCACGAATATTTTCAATGGTTTTGCCATTACGTCGTCGCTCATGGACCCATGTATTAGCCAATATGCGTTGTTCAATTGTATAGTTGCTGCCATCACACATTTTAAATGGGTGGCAAGACAAGACTGGGGTAACAAGACATTGTGGACACCCTGTAGAAAGAACAGAGGTTAGGTGCACCACAGCCGTCCTACGCGAAGCATGGGTGATTGTTGAGAGGGACGCTTTGTGAAGTGAAAAGTAAAATCATCGGCATAGGAATGGGTAGGACAGGAAGCGAGACTTAATAGATCATTGATAAATATAAAGAAAAAAGTGGATGGCAGGACAGAACCCCGAGGAACATCACTATTAATAGCTTTCGGAGAACAACAGTGGCCATCTTCAGTCGTAGATATAGATCGGCCAGAAATGAAATTAGAAAGGAAGGCACAGATAGGATGATAGAAACTGAACGAGGACAGTTTGGAAATTAAAAATTTGTGCCAGACTCTATGAAACGCTTTTGATATGTTTAGCTCAACAGTAAAGGTTTCACCGAAATCCTGAGGAGGATCAGGGCCGTTTCTAGCCATTAGGGGGCCCTAAGCAGTATACCCATTTGAGGCCGCACCCCTCCATCCACCAACTCGCGCCTTACTACATCACCTCAGTACACACGTACAAAAAATGGCTGTGTTATTAAAAAAACAATTATGAAAGAATTTTAATGAAACATTTATGTCCAAAACAACAAATATGTACGTTCAGAAGACAAACAGAAAAAATACTCATGAAATTCCTGAAAATTAGATTATACATTATTTAGAATAAATGACAGAACTATGTATAAAAAAATAATGCAATTATCAACTACCAAACAATTACTAACTCTACGATACAATCGTGTAATAGCTAACTTCAAAATTTTTGCCTCCTAGATTTTTTTTTCTGGGGAAATCATCAATAACATTATCATATGAAATCTCCCTGCCAACGTCCTGGTTGATGGTTATGATGCCAAGGCCATTGAGGCGATCCTGCCCATTGATGATCTGAGGTAGTTTCTTGATTAGCTTCATCTTAGAGAAGCTCCTCTCGGCTGACGCTACTGTCACAGGTAGAGTGCAGGCAATTCTTAGTGCAACTCAGAGATTGGGGTATAGTTCCTCCAGTTGCTTCTGATGAATGAAGGAGAGACGCTCCAATGCAGTCATGTTATGTGAAGGTAAAGTCGGCAAGTTCTTAATTTCGAGGGCCAGTTCTCTTCCATCAATGTCAGAGTCAGCTTCAGAGCTCAGTATCTTAGAGAGTTTTTCACACTTGCAGGACAAATCTTCCTTGTTCATTGTGGTGAAGTTTAGAAAAACCCAAATATGTTTCTCACATCATCTAATGTTTTGAATCTCATTTATTGACCCGATGGCACAACCCACCACCACATTGAAAAATTTGACTTCCAGCCTCTTCAAGGCTTCTGTAAATGGTTCGTCAGGAGCTTCGTAAGCAAAGTGCTTTTTTGTGGATCTGAGCCTCTTCTCCTTCAGCACAGCCTCCACATTCATTTCCTCACATATGTCCCTAGCTACGACTTGTGCTGCAACAAACCTGTGTTTCTGTAGCTGGTGAGTGGATCTTTTGTTTTTGTGAGGAGGTTGACTGCCACATCAAACTGCATTGTAGGAGACTGCAGAAGTTTGTTCACATGGTTAACTGCATGAAGAATGTCATACCATACTACTGTGCAAATCTGAAAGCGATAAGACCCTACCTCCTCTGCAAGTGTTTGTGCTTCAGTCCTGGCTATGGCATCTGTGGCATTGTTTCTGACTTCCAACAGGGCCTCTCTGGTGTGGCTCTGGTATCGCACAGCCTCAGTGCTCTTAAGTCGGCTCTCCCACCTGGTTTCACTCCAAGACGTGAGTGTTATGTTCACGTGCTTCTTTAGGATTGTCCATCTCTGTGTAGCTGCTGCAAAAAGGTTGTAAAATTTTTGTACGTTGCCAAAGAAGCTGATGGCATCTGTGGAAGCTTTAGCTGCATCAGCCACTACAAGATTCAGAGTGTGACCCCCACATGGAATATAGAGTGCACGACAGCTCTTCTCTAATAACCTTGCCTGAACACCTTTGTTCTTGCCCTTCATGTTCGCTCCGTTGTCATATGACTGTCCTCTGCAGTCATCAAAGTGAATATTCAGTTCATCTAGTCTCTTCAGATCAGAACTGATAAGCCGGGCCTATACTTTCTGAAGCCTCAAGAAAGCCCAAGAAGTATTCTTTTATTTCTGGTACTTCACCCATTTTAACAGTTCTGATAATAATCGACATCTGTTCTTGGTGGTTTATGTCTGGAGTGCAGTCTAAAATGAGAGTAATATTTAGCTTGTTTTATTTCTGCAAGAATGGCATCCAGATCTTCCCACTAATGGACCCAATGAGCTCATTTTGAATGATGTTTCTTAAGTAACTTGAATGACTATATTGGCCACTTTCGACTCTGCTGATGTGTTGTTTCATCACTGGATCAAATTTGGCAAGCAGCTCAACCTCCTTCAAGAAGTTGCCATTGTCTCGATTGTACGGGGCTCCAATAAACCTTAGCCCCCCTGCCCATGGCCTAACCATTAGAGGTACAGTAAAACTAAACATACCTTACAAAAGAGAACTTAATCCTGCATTTAATGAGAAACAATTAAACTTGTGTTCCCGCCATTGGCTTCCAAGACAGCCTGAATTCGCTTTGGGTAGCTTGCCAAAAGTGACGTGAATAGATCTTGATCGTTACGCAAATTTGCTAAAACAGTTTCAGTGTGTTGCGTCATTGTATTCTTCAAAAATCGATTGGCTGCAGGTTCTTGAAACAAAGACATTCAACCTTGTCCTTTATAACTGATCCAATGTGTTCATAGACGTTCAGGTCAGGAGAATTTCCTGGCCATTCTTCATTTCCAAAGAAATCGATCTCATGGTTCCGCAACAACTGTTGAGTGGCTAATGCCTTAAAGCAGGGGGCCTTATCGTGCAGAAGTGTGACCTGATCGACATCCATAACATTGTTTGGGTTTCTTAGAAAAGGAATGACATGCTGATAGAATAATATCACGAAAATACTGTCCATCCCAACTCTGACCATTGGCTTCAGCACCCACATGAGCTTCTTTGCAGTGAACAAAACAAACACACCAACACAGTCTGGACTTTTTAATAATTCGCGAATAATGTTCATGTCATCGATTTCGTCTGGTGTTGTGCCCACACTCGATCATTTTGGTAGTTAGGCCGACGTGTTACGTAAACAAAAAAATTCATTGGAGACAGCTAAATGCATGAAATCATCCACATCCAATCTTCAAGATAATGGGCAAACCACATTCTGTCATCGATGTTAAGTTGAGTTTTTCTTGCTTTGGAAGTTCATGCCAAGGCTTTAAACCTTGCCTATGACGGTACAGTCGAATGATCTCACCACTAACGATCTTTCCTCTCAACACTTCGATAAAGTTTAGCACAACTGTTTTTTCCGCTTACGCGTACCGCTTTCAATGATGTCCTTTGTTTCCTGAGAGAGTGGCAAATTTGGGCGCCCAGATTTGGTTGTATCCATTTGACATTCATCCAAAGTTTTATTCAGTTTCTTTTGATGAAGTCCTCACTTCTTCGCAACTTTTTGGCAACCCATGAACGTGTTATAAAGGTGGCTCCAGCATCACGAGCTTCCCGAAATGTTATTGCTCGTATGCGATCTATCACACGTTGCCTCTCCGAATCATCAATTAATTGAGAAGCCATTATATTATCACTTTATCAGCTAGAGTAATTTTAATACCTGCAATAAATAAAGAATTTAATATATTTTTATAATCACTAAAAACTATTTCGATATAGTAAACATGTAAGCTGCAAATCGGGGGGGGGGGGGGGTGTAAGGTTTTTTGGAACCCCTTGCAATGTAGAGGAAGACCCCCTGAAAGCAAGGTTTCTCTCTGCCAGTGATTGGATTATACTTACAAGACGTGTGAGAACATCTCACCAGCGTCTTCACTCTACCTCCATTAATGACATTTCAGTTTGGTCAATGGTCCTCTCAGTTTTTAGCCGCAGTTCCAGATCCTTCCATGTTGCCATGTTATCTGCATGTTCTAAAACTATTTTCATGGCCTTTCAGAAGCGAAACCAACGTTAATCCAGTCTGAAAGTCCATCCGTAATTAGTTTGTACGACTTCCTTGAAAACAACTTGCAGCAAAAGCAATAAAGAGCATCATTCCTTCTAGAGTACATCAGCCAGCTTCGCTTTATTTTTTCCCCATTAATTAATGTTCTGTACATGTAATGGTGATGAACGCTTCTACCGTCCTCTCTTTTAGGGAATGTGAAATCTGGACTGATTTGAAATTGTCCTCGAGACACCAGACCTGTCTTCAAGGCATCTGACAGGACAACTGGCCAATCATACGGATCAAGCGGTGGAGCAGATCTTGGTTCTTGTTGCTCAGTAGAAATGCCTGTGTGTGGTGTTTGAAGCTGAACAGAAGATGGGCCACTTGTTAGTTCATCAGGCTCTATTTCTACTGGTGTTTGAGGTTGCATAGAGGATGGTCCTGCTGTTGGCTCATGATGCTCATCAGGCTTTGCTGAGGATGGCTTTTCCAAATATTTCAGTAGTGCTCCTGAGAAGAACATAACATTACATATTCTGTTAGATTTTGCTAAAATACTCTTTCTTATCTTGTTTGATAATTGATCTGTGTGAACTGAATTTGAGATGATGTGATCCATTAAATTTCACATTTCGAAATATAAATATTACAGAGACTAGCTTACTCTACACGATTCCTGAGCACTTGCCCAGCTTGATGGTCTACCTAACCTAGTTGCCTGAACTGTAATCATAAAAATATACAAGTGGCACATCTCACCTGTGCTACTGGAAAGCTTCTCCTCCTCTATTTTCTTCTTTTTCCGTTTTTCAGGTCCTGATGGATAATGTTTCATTTTCCAAGATGCACGAAGTCACATCTAGTTAACCACAACTAATCTGCTAAATAATAATAATCATGATAATAATAATGATGATGATAATAATAATAATCATAATACTACTACTACTACTACTAATAATAATGTTTTACAATACTAGAAAAATTAAGCATTTAGGAAAGTATAAGCATATAGTAAGAATAAAGTTAAATAATATATCATAGAAATAAATCTCACAATAGTTATTTACACATAACGACCAAAACGTTTCGTTTGTCTCCGTTTTACCACATTTGTCTCCTACAAAAACTTTAATTAATAGACAATAATAAGGATAATAATAATAATAACAATAATATTAATAATAATATTAATAATAACTTCAGCTATATTCCTATTCTTGCCCACCGAGCTATGACCTGGGAGCCTGTCTAGGGGCTCCCTAGTAGCAGAGGGGCCCTAAGCGACCGCTTAGTCTGCTTATGCCAGGAAACGGCCCTGAGGAGGATCAAGAGTCGGAGAGATATAGAGATATAAGATCGCTAGTAGAAGATTGTGAAGAGAGATCTTTAAGAATCTTGAATTTTGAGTGAATAACCTTTATTAAAAATAAAATACATACATTGGTTTTACAATTTACATCCTAAAAATATGAGGGCCTAAGGCTATGTACATCTTTATTAGCCTAATGGTTAATCCGGCCCTGCTTGTAGAGGGAAAGTACTTTTATCAGGATCAGATGCTCTGTGAAACCAGGAAAAATGTCGAAAGTAAGTTTTGAAGTAACTAGTTACCGTCTTGAAACCGCAACTAGTAAGTAGTTACTTTTTTAGGTACTTTCCTGTTATCCTGGACCTCAGACTTTTTGCCAGTTGCCAGACTTCAATTTTGACACAGAATATTTTCGTTAAAACTACGAAAATATCACGACTTAACCTAACCCTATCAACTAATTAAATAATTGAATGCCCGGTTAGGTAAACTGTACGCCCTTGATAATTGTTAGGTTAAGTCGTGATATTTTCGTTAGTTTTAACGAAAATATTGTGTCAAAATGAAGTCTGGCAACTGGCAAAAAGTCTGAAGTCCAGGATAACAGAAAAGTAACTTTTTTTTTATATTAACTAGTAATTAGCTTCTTACTTATTTGAGGTAGTAACTAGTAACTCATTCTTTCCACTTCTCTTAACATTCTTGGCTTTTCTATATGTCGTGATCTTTCCTGGAAAGACCACATATCATTATACTCTTTCTAAAACGGCTTCGAAAATAAAAGGGGGTGAGGTGTGCTGCACCATTTCTGGAGTTTCTTTACTCTGCTGTCTCTGTATAGGAGTCTTGTCCGCCCCTGTATGAGTACTCCTCTCGTGTGTTCAGTGGCTCAACCCCACAGCTCGACTTGACCGGGTGGAATCAAAGTTTTTTCGTCTCATCAATTAGTCGCCGCTGTTTCCTCACTCTCTCTTTACTATCTCTATTATAACAGATACTGCTCTTCTGAACACACTAACTGAATACCTCCTCCTTTAAGGAGAACACGCGGTACCAGACTTTCGATACATTTCCATTCCTTTTCTGTCCAATTCTAACACTAGGGTTAATCTACTTTCAATCTTTCTTCTACTCGAACGGTCAACTCTGGAACAATCTTCCTTAAGCCATTTTTTCCCCATGGTATGTACCTCCAATCTTTCAAACAGAATATCCAGGCATCTCGAAAACTTTGGACTTTGATTTTGGTTCGCTTCTTCCTCTATTGTGAGGGGGATGGCCGGTTTTCCGGGTACTCGCCTCTGTCCCCCTTGTCCCGCTCCCAGCTAACAATTTTACATAGATACGACGTTGTCACAAGGTTACATTTTAACACTATGACGTAGATACAACGTAAATTTGTGTGGTCTCAGTTACGTCTTCACAACGCTGTGATATGTAAATTTACGTAGATACAATGTTGTCTCAACGTATCTAGGATAGAATTTGGTCCAACAGAGCGCCCTATTTGAAGTAGGAGTATGCAGTATGTAACTCGGTTACAATTTTGTAACAAAGAATTATGTAATACGAAACTCTATGCTATGGATGTAAAACCTTGCGTGCAAAGAACGTCTATGCTACGTACCAAAAATTACGTCAGAAGTATATTTGTATTCGTGTATACAACGTCACTGTGCAACGTTGTATTAACGTTGCAATATAACGTTTGTTTACGTTGTAACTACGTCAATACAACGCCAATTTCTGACGACCAAAATTCAACCAGCATGCAACGTTATATTTACGTAGTGTTTGCGCTGGGCTCCTTCCTGCATAAAAAACTAATTAGTTACAAAAAGGTACCCGTCTCAACACTGATTTTGAGGACGTCTTGCACAGAAAGTTTATTATGTTTGGTTATAACCTCCTCATAACCTCAGAAAGCCTCGGAACGGACGGACCAAGGTTACGACTTCGGCGCAAAAACGGACTTTCTTTTGGATTGCTACAATAAATGTCGGAACACTTAGAGATAAATGCGAAGAAATAGTCGAGTTCATGGAATCGAAATCTATACATATTATGGGAATCGCAGAAACCAGATGGATAGGTGAAGGAACCAAGGTACTGCACAATGATTATAAGTTCATATACAAGGGCAGAGAAGAGGATACCAGATCGGGTGTGGCAATTATACTGTCCCCCCCCCCCCCCCGATTTTCTGAACATGTTGCTGAAGTGATAATGAAGAGCGAGAGATTGATGGGAGTGACCCTGAACCTAAACGGAGAGAAACTACCTGTGATCCAGGCATATGCACCGCAGAGTGGAAGATCACAGGAGGAAAAGGAAACTTTTTATGAGGATCTTCAGGGAATGATAGATGGGCTGCTTTATGGACTAAGAATTTTGATGGGAAACCTAAATGGCCATGTCGGTGGAGATCGAAATGGAAATGAAGACGTGATCGGGGCATTTGGTGTGGGAGAAAGAAATTTGGAAGGGGAAATGCTGGTAAATTTTTGTGCAAGAAATGTTCTTAGTATAATGAACACATTTTTTAAGCACCAGGAATCACATCTCTATACGTGGTGTGGATGGAATAGTAGAACCGGAAGTTATGATAAGAAGTCTCAGATAGACTTTATTGTGGTGGATAAAAAGTCATTGGTGAAAGATGTAAGAGTAGTACCATCCGTGTCTTTTAACTCGGATCATAGACTTGTTAAAGCCAAAATTTTGCTTCCAGTACCACAAAATATAAAAAAGCCTAGAAGGAGAAGAGTGTGCACGGAGAATATACCAGAAAAACTGGAAGAGATTAGAACTAGAACTGAGAAGGCTTTCGGACAAAGGGTAGCTACGGAAATAGTGGAGGAGGTTTGGGTTGAGTTTAGGAGAACGATGAAAGGAATACAGTGGGATGTGATTGGAGAAAGGGCAGTTGGAGGGTCAAAAAAGAAAAAGACGGCATGGTGGACCCAGGAGGTAAAGGAGGCAGTGACAGATAAGATGCGTGCTTTTAGGAGATGGTTTAAGGATAGAAATGAGCAAACAAGGCAAGAATATGTCCAAATGAGAAACCACACCAACGAGGTTAAAAGAAGAGCGAAACGTTCTGTGTGGGAGAAAATAGGTAGAGACTAAGAGGATTTTCAAGGCTCGAAGAAGTTACTGTATAGTATGGCTAAGAAGTATAAAAATGGAGAAAGCAAGAAAACAACATTGGCGATTAAAAATGTACATGGTGAAGTCCTCACTGATAAAAGCGAGGTGACCGCACGCTGGAAAGAATACTTTAGACATCTTTTGAATAACGAGAACCAATATGATGCGGTGAGACGGGAGGAGCGGGTAAACCATGAGGAGCAAGAGGGGGCAGAGAGATCACTAGAGAGGAGGTTATTCAAGCACTAAAGAGGATGAAGAATAATAAAGCTCCGGACCGGATCCAATTGTCACAGAAACACTAAAAGCAGCTGGTGACCCTGCTGTGGACTGGCTGCTAAGCATTTTCCGGGTGGTGTGGTCGCAGGGAATTGTACCGGCAGAATGGGGCAGAGGAATTATATGTCCTATATATAAAAAGAAGGGAAGTGAGCAGGAATGTCAAAACTACCGTGGCATATCTTTGATGTGTCATGTGGCAAAAATATATGAAAGGATTTTGGAACATAGAATACGAAACATACTGGAACCTGGGTTACTGGAGTATCAATGTGGCTTTCGTGCAGGCCGGAGTACTATAGATCAAATTTCAGCCATAAGACAATACCTTGAGAAGAGCCGAGAATTCAATTTGGACCGCTTCAAATGTTTTTGGATCTACAGAAGACATTTGATAGTGTGCCCAGGGAGAAGCTGTGGGTGGTTCTGAGTGAGAGAGTGCCACCCAAGCTTCTGAGAGCAGTAATGAGCACCTATAGGGTCTCCCAGAGCATGGTGGTGGGATCGGAGGAGTGGTTTGATGTAAGTACAGGAGTTAAACAAGGTAGTGTTCTGTCATCCATTTTATTTATTGCCTACATCAACAGGGTTATGGAACCCATAACTGAAGAAATTGAAGAGGAAATAGAAATTTTTGGATATGCTGATGATGTGGCTGTTGGGACTAACACAGCACAATCCCTGGAGAGAATTATGCAGAGGTGGGATGAGAGATTGAGGGAGTATGGACTGAAACTGAATTATGATAAAACTGATATATGGTGGTAAGAGGGGAGCGAACGAGGATGGAATCTTTGTTGGGGGAAGGGAAATGAAAAAGACGGACACATTTAAATACCTTGGTAGTGTGATAGCAAATGATGCGGGTATGGATGCAGGGGTGAATGAAAGAATTGCTAAATATAGCAGAAATGTTTCCTTCCTTTACCCCCTATTGAAAGACCAAAACATCCCCAAAAAGGTAAAGACGCATATATACTCAATAATATTGAAGCTAATCTTACTATATGGCAGCGAGACTTGGGCCCTAAACATAAGAACAAGGGGAAAACTGCAAGCAGCTGAAATGAGGGTCCTGAGATTGATAGAAGGAGTAAGTAGATTGGATAAAATAAGGAACACTGAAATAAGAAGGCGATTGGGTGTAACTTCGGTTAATGAGAATAATGAGAGGAACCAACTGAGATGGTACGGGCATGTCCAACGAATGCCGATGGAAAGGACAGCAAGAAGAATGCTGGAATGGGCCCCTCAAAACAGAAGACCAGTTGGAAGACCCAAGGTCCGATGGATGGATAACATCAAGAGTGCTGTCGAGAAGTGTGGAATCAGTCTCCAACGGGCGAACTTCATGTGTGGAGATCGTGAGGCATGGAGGGGTCTCGTCCGAGGGCTCCCAACTGACAGACCGCTTTAGGTCTACCAGGCGCCTGGTAAGAAAGGTAAGAATAACCTCATAATAACCTCACTGACTATTGCATTTAATAATTCATTACATAATCACGTAAAGTGGTAATATGGATTGTATATGGGAAGACTGAACCACTGAACTCTGCATAAGCTGTACACAGCTCCGTCAGTACTTTCAGCAAAATGAGAAGCTGAACATCCAGGTGGCAGTCTGTGTAACATTTTGAACACTTTATCGCACAGTGAAGGAAATCATTATAGCTAGATACTACGAATCCGATTAGTTTGGCATTAATGATCTTCGTGTGGTTAAACTGTAGACTAAATTTATAGATGAAGTAATCCATTGCCCATTCAAACGGGAGATATTTCCTCAAATAACACTACTGTTTGAATTCAACGCCGCAAGCATCCGTAGTTGAAAAAACAAAATCCCTATGACATGGCCACTCCTTGTCTGTTACTTTGCTGATTATAAAGTGAGGTGACGTGTGTGTGTGTGTATATATATTAGGGTGACACTTATTTTCGAAAGTTTGAATTTTTATCGGGACGGGCGCGTTTCTGGTTCCATTTTGTCAAAAAATATCGTGTGTAAAATATTTTTGAAATTAAACAATATTTAGAACTGCCTCAATACGGTCAAAGTTTGTATATTTTCTCGAAAAGTAGAAATTTTAGATCATGATGTTCTATGCCTCTAGCAAATAAAATATCACTTCTAGTTTGTTCAAGCTACTAATCTTGACCTAAAACATATAACTGGACTTCATACTTTCAACTCTAGGTCCCCCTCAACTCGAGTATTAGCCCCTCAAGGGGGGGGGGGGTATCATGGGCGCCCATCTCCCTCTCATTGTTGCCTACTTTGCAGAGGTCACGGTGGACTTGCGGGCGGTTGGGAAGCCACAGCGGTGCTTCTCGACCACTTGTAAGAGGAACTGCCTTTGGTCTTCACTCTTGGTAAGGGCCAGGTTGAAAGACTGCATCAACGCCACCCGCGCTCCGCGAAGTCATTGACAACTTGAAGGGCCTGGACTCGGCGGGATGCGGCGATGAAGGCTGGGTCCGTCCGCCACTCCTCCGGATCCTTGAGCAGGAAGGCGGTGCTGATGTCCAGAACCTTGAAGAACTCCTTTGATGTAGTCGTTGTGAACTTGGCCAATGTATTGTTGGCGATTGAGGCGGTGGACAGGTCCACATTGATACGCCGCGGGGGATCTCCGATCCTTCCTCTTCTTCCATCGCTTTAATCATCTCCCGCTTGTCGCCAAGTCGATACCTCGTCGAAGATGGCCAGGGTGACGAGGCGCTCGCTCAAGTACCATAGGTGCCTGGCGAAGACTGTCGCCGTCGCCTTGGCCACCGCTGAGTCCGGATAATAGACGAGGGCCTTGAGCAGCGCGAGGTCCGCGGCTGGGGCCGTTGCCGGGAGCGGCGCTTTGTACCAGGCCGTCACGTAGATGGACACGGCGAAGATGGTGAATCGCCGGATTCCAGCCGCTTCGCCTGACGACATCTGAAACTGTTCCCGGAACAGGAACAGTTTGATGGCATAGATGACTTTTGCCATCCAGCGCGCGCGATGGAAGGCGCCGGGACGAGCGAACCGGGACGAGCGAACCGGGCACCCCGCTTGTTCGGACCGCCCAGCACAATTACAGAGAGCTCCAGAAGTTCCCTGTAGTCATCACGTGGATGTTGACCGTCGAGGAGGCGGCTGAATTCGATCAGCAGGTCGTCGCGGGCGTCCTTCAGGTGCTGCGGCATGGTTCCATCCTCGAAGGGCTTCGCTTTGGTTTGATCGATGAAGTCCCACTGGGCGGCGAATCGTTTGAACAGGAGGATGTCAGGACCAGTAGAGGGACCGAGGCACGCCGTGAATGCCTTCTCGCACACCAGTTCGTGGATGTGGTGGCGGCAAGCCAAATGAAGCACTGTCTTCTCGAGTTTCTGCTCAATGATATAGCAAGCTCCTCCTGAGAGTCCTGTGTTTGAGGCGGTTGTGTCAAAAGAGAGGGCACAGATCCGTCCCTTGATGTCCCAATCCTCGAGGGCAGAGAGGACGGCTTCCGCCATGGCGCGGCCGGTGCCGTCGGGGAGGCTGGGCACAGCCAGAAGCTTGTCGACGTTCTCCCCAGACACCAGAACTGGAAGGCGATCTTCAGCAGGGCCTCCGTCAGCCGCTGGTACGATTTTCCCGTCCCAGTGAACGGTCAGCGGCACAGTAGGATGGAAGGCTGCCTTCATTTCCGCTGCTGCCATAGCACGGAACTTTGCTCGGTCGCGGCGGGAGGATTCGCGGTTCAAGACCAGCTCCTCAGGGTCGTGGCCCAAGCTCCTCGCAGCCGCCGACAGCAAAAAAACACCTTCTCGGTCGGTAAGTTTCGTCCGATCCATCGCTGCGGAGAGATCAGCGGTGATCATCTTTTTCGACGCGCGGAATCGCTTGGGTGGTAAAGGGGTCGTAGATGCTTCTGCATTCGACGTGGACGGGCCCGGGAGAGAGAGCTCTTCCTCTTCTTCTCGGCGACGACGCCGTGTCGGTGACCGAGTCGGGCTGCTTGCACCTGAGCTGGAGCTCGATGCCAGTTCGACGAGTTCTTCTCGGCTCTCTCTGTTCGCCCTTTCATCATCTTGCCGGCGGCTCCTTTCCGCTTCCTGTCTCCTCGCACGCTCCTCCTCAGTGTGCAGCGTCATGTCACGTGTGGAGGAGATGCGGCCGCGCCGCACCTCGGCCCTTTGTCCCGTCAGGAACTCCCTGTCCTCTTCGATTGTGATCATCGACATCGCCTGTTCGTGTGCGATGTCGAAGAGGCGGTCAAGGGATGAGAGGAACTCGGCCTCGTTCCTGATTTGGGTCACAGTGCGCCGTTCGAGTTCTTGTTCAGAGCCCGCCACTTCTCGTACATTCGGAGAACCTTGTCCCTTGCGCGTTGGTCTTTCTGCGTAGGAATACGGGACCGCTCCCAGAATTCCTTGACTGCGGTCACTGTCTCAGCGGCTGCTTCCTTGATCGGCTTCTTGACGTCAAGGTGAAGGTGGAAAAAGTACTGAAGCGCCTGCTTTCCCGTAGGCAGCATGCTTCCTGTGATGCTGTGGTCCACGGTCCCCAGGAGATAGACTGCTGTTTTAGATCTTGTTGCCGAAGCCATCACGTCGTTTCAGAACTCACTGAAAAAGAGAATGAAACACTGTTAGTGTTGGCAAAACTCGTCCCAACCCATTTTCTACTTAGAATAACATGTTCTTTCGCCTGTATCAATATTTGGATAAACTCGTGTTACACCCTGTATAATACCTCATTTTAGTCTTCTGTACACCAGTGCGGAAGACTAAACCAACGACTCTGACCGTCCGTCTGTCTGTCTGTTATCATTTTCAACTCAGAAACTACAGCAGCTATCGAAACGAAAACTGACATGATAACAGAACGCCATGAGTACTTTTCGACAAAAAGTATAAACTTTGACCTCGTTGAGGCAGTTCTAATTATTATTTTATTTCAAAAATATTTTACAGACAATGTTTTTAGACGGAATGACACCAGAAATGCGCCCGTCCTGATAGAAATTCCCAAAAAATGAAAAACACCCCAAATAAGTGGCACCCTAATATATATGTATATAGTCTAAAAGTCACTAAAGGGGAAATATCACTAAATCTAAGCTGAATGGCAAGAGCAAGGCATAAACGAACCAACGCGGCTGTTCGTATTGTTTTGGGCTAGCCTAGAGATGTTTTTTCCTATCTGACCTAATCGTTAGTGCTGAGTGTAATTAGGTGGTGTTTCTAAGGTGACAAATGGGGTAGGAAGTTGTCCGTACTTAAGTATAGTTAGGGGTAATGTCTATAGCTTCTAAATTGGTAATGTAAGAGAGAGTTAGGTAGGCTGTTTGTGGGACACAGGAATCTAATGGTAGGCTTCCAAAGGAATACCTAATTCAACGCACCGGTAAGTGCTTTTGATTGTTTGCTAGAACCTAAGTAACCTAACTGGAGTGTCTACCCCACGCTATCACATTTGGCGACGAGGATGGGATTCAATTAAGCTCATGGGATTCTATTAAATTTGGTTCATTTGGTTAAATTTTGTTCATTGGGTTAAATTTGGCTCATTGGTTTGATTTGGTTGATTGGGTTCAAGTGGTTGTTGGAAAATTGGATGTAGCCTAGTGGGTCGTACGATTTGGGTTGTTTGTGTGGGTAAGCTACGTACTATAGCGTAGGTCCCGCCGGCCTAACTCTAAAACTAATTCCTACTCAGCCCTAACTTTAAAACTAATTCCTACTCAGCCCTAACTCTAAAACTAATTCCTACTCAACCCTAACTCTAAAACTAATTCCTACTCAACCCTAACTCTAAAACTAATTCCTACTCAGCCCTAACTCTAATACAATTCACTATTCAGCCCTAACTGGGGAGTAACTAGATCAAATTTAAACCTAATCTAACCTACTTCACGTGATTTGGCCTAATTCGGTTTGCTCTAGCATGTCGGTGATTGGCCATATAGGCCCCTACGAAGACTCTGGGGAGGACTTCGAAGCTTATGCCACTAGGGTGAGGTTGTTTTTCGAGGCAAATTCCATTCCGGATGCTAAGAAAGTACCTACCTTTTTAACTATAATAGGCCCTAAAACGTTTGGTTTAGTTATGGACCTAGTTTCTCCTAAAGCACCGGAAACTTGCACCTATAATGAATTGGTACAGGCCCTAACCGATCACTACAAACCCCGAGTAGTTCTCATCTATGAACGTTTCAAATTTTATTCGAGGCATCAGACGGGAAATGAAAGCATTGCAGAGTTTGTTGCAGGAATAAAAAGCCATAGCCGTACGTGTAAATTTGGGGACAAATTAGACGAAATGCTAAGAGATAGGTTTGTAATGGGTCTCAAAGAGGAGTCTACCAGAGAGCCCTATTAGCCATACAGGACCTAACTTTTAGTCAGGCTGTAGAAATAGCTACGGCTAGAGAAGCAGCTGCTAAAGATGTTAGAGCTTTTGGCAATCACAGTAGTAAAGCCCACCACGTTAATAGCTTTAAATCTTCTCGGCCTGGCAGACCTAATGAGTCTACTAGACAGACAAATAAAAGGTATGAGGCGAATACGACTAAGCCTACTAATTCTACTAAGCCTTCCAAGCCATGTACGGGGTGTGGAAAACACCATTGGAAGAAGGACTGCCCTTTTAAAGAAGCAGTTTGTCGAAACTGTAGTAAAATAGGCCACATAGCTAAAGTGTGTTTTTCAAAGAAAACGAAGGGTGAAAATTCTAATTTTAACATCTCTAGTGTAAATCCTCAAAAGGGAAATAGTTCGAACATTGGAGTGGAGTACCTATTTTATGAGCAACAAAGTGGGAATAATACAGGCCCATATATTGTAGAGGTAGGCCTAAATGGAATTACAGTTCCTCTAGAACTAGATACAGGTGCTGCCCGGACTGTCATGTCCAAGAAGGTTTTTGACGGAACTTTCCGAAATGCACCTAAACTACATGCCTCTAAAACTATCTTGAAGAAATATGGAGACATACAAATACCTATTTGTGGAGAAGCATCCGTCACAGTTACACTCAACCAGAAAACTTTGTCTCATCCCTTAACCCTTTTAGTGGTGGATGAGCAAGGGCCTACTCTACTAGGTCGTGATTGGATTGATGCTTTGAAAATACCGATTGACAAAATCTTGCCAAGGTCAGGCAGATGTGCATACACTCTCATATCCATCTGACATAGACTCATTGTTAAAGGAGTTTTCTTCTGTTTTGGGCCTGAAGTAGGCAACCTAAAAGGCCATCAGGTCTGCATAGAAGTAGATCCTAATGTAACTCCGAAATTTTGTAAGGCTCGTTCAACTGCGCATGCACTGCGGGAGAAGGTAGATTTAGAAATTGACAGGCTGCTAAAAGATAAAATTATCGAACCAGTCACACACGCTAAGTGGGCTGCCCCAGTAGTTGCTGTACTAAAACCGGACAAGTCCGTGCGGTTATGTGGGGTATGGAAAACTGATGTGTGGGTAGTTGGGAGGTAACGAAAATGGTTCACTGAGTAGGTAGGTAGTTAATCTAACAATTATTAAATTCCTTTTATGTCAATAACTGGGTGGATGAAACCAATTGGTTGCTCACCAGAGTTATTCTCCACACTAGTATTTATACTGTGTGAGAAGAGCGTGCTCGGTAATAGATATACATTACCGATCAACCAACCGAAGAAAAAACTAAGACGACGCTGGTGGAAAAAAACCCCGAAAAGGAAGACAAGGGAGAACGAAAACGAGGAGCGGGGCGAGAAGACGGAACGAGAGAAGGGAGAAGGACAAACAACGGAAAAAGATCCCCCACCAGCAAGTACGCTCTCAACAATTAGACAGAAGGGGAAAAGAGACTATCTAATAACTAGCAGTAAGTGACTAATTGTGTTTTAACCCAGTTAGAAGTAAACGCATTAAATTAAGCTGGGTCAGACAACTTAGGCCTACATTGTGGCCTAAGACCTAGCATCAACTCATAGCTTAACAAAGGTGAAGGTAGATTGCCCTAACCTAATTTGGTGAGGAATCCTACTGTGGACCTCAATTTATCTGCCCGCTCTGGACCATTTCCGGAATCTCTAGGCTGACCCCTACAAGGCTAGACTTAATCTACTCTATAGTTAGTATGGAAAACTGATGAGTGGGTAGTTGGGAGGTAACGAAAATGGTTCACTGAGTAGGTAGGTAGTTAATCTAACAATTATTAAATTCCTTTTATGTCAATAACTGGGTGGATGAAACCAATTGGTTGCTCACCAGAGTTATTCTCCACACTAGTATTTATATACTGTGTGGGAGGAGCGTGCTCGGTAATAGATACATTACCGCTCAACCAACCGAGGAATAAACCAAGACAACGCTGGTGGAAAAAGCCCCGCGAAGAGGAGAACAAAGGGAGAACGAAAACGAGGAACGGGGCGAGAGGACGTACCAGCAAGTGCGCTCTCGACAATTACACAACCGGAGAAGGGAGAGACTCCAATAACTAAAAGTAAGTGACTAATTGAGTTTTTACCCCAGTAAGTTAATCACATTAAATTAAGCTGGGTCAGACAAGTTAGGCCAACATTGTGGCCTAAGACCCAGCATCAACTCATAGCTTAACAAAGGTGAAGGTAGATTGCCCTAACCTAATCTTGGTGAGGAATCCTACTGTGGACCTCAATTTATCTGCCCGCTCTGGACCATTTCCGGAATCTCTAGGCTGACCCCTCTAGGCTAGACTTGATCTACTCTATAGTTAGACTGGAGAAATAAGGGGTGGGTTAATTGTGGACCAATTCATACAGAGCATTTTTCGCATTGGTGGTCCGTGTGTGGGGAATTTACAAACCTTAACCTTACTTAACAAAAATTGCAGAATTAGGCTAAATGGTCTAGCCTAAGCCTAAGCCTAACCTAATCAAGCCTAATTAGGTCTACAACCTAGGGCCTAACTAGGAAACATTTACATTTAAGGAGTCTCATTCTCTTATAAGCTTAGACCTGAGTGACATAAGTACTTGGGGGGGATTAAACCAAATTTGAACTTGACTGTTTTGTCTGTGCTCTCTCTTCTCTGGTAATTTCTTCTTGTCCTCTATTTCATTACGATCCCCAGTTAAACAATTTTGACTTAGACATGGACAGTGCGGAATTGAAAAAGTTAAAAAAGAAAAGGGGGGCAAAGTTGGGAGCTGTTACAAAGGCTGTGAACACTTTTAACAATATTACACAACCAGGTAAGGAAAATTTAGAGAGTGTAATTCTTAAATTGGAAATTAAAAAGAAGGAAATAATAGCCATTAATGAGAGTATTTCAGAGTTAGTTGAATCCGAAATGGCTGAAGAACAATTGATAGACCTTTACGCTGATGATGATGATCAGGTAATCTCAATTGAACAGCAAATAAGGAGACTACGGTCTCGTTTGACTGACTTAACACCAAAAAAACCTAATTCTGATTTTAATCAAAGTAGGGCTAACCTTCAACAAAATTTAAGTGGCATGCTAAATCCTGAGTCACAAGAATTGAGGGCTCAGTTACCCATTTTGCTAGTACCAACATTTGAAGGGGACACGGTACAATTCCCATCTTTCATTGACAAATTTGAGAATTTAATAGGTAATAAACCTTATATTTCAACTGTTGAAAAGTTTAGTTACTTAACTAGTTCCCTTAAAGGCCCAGCCTATAACCTGATAGCCTATTTACCAGCCGTAGGGGATTCATATGAAGTAGTTATTGATCTTTTAAAACGTAATTACATTAATAAAGATGAGATTGTATATGAATTATCTCAACAAATTTTTGAATTTGCACCCATAAAAGATAACCATAGTGATATGGAAATTTTTTATACAAAATTAGAAGCTATTGTAGTGCCTTGCACCACAAGATTATTCTTTATTAGTGAAAACTGCCACAAATTGGCATGAGTGAATTATTTAAATCTAAATAAATAAATACAAGTTAAATGTCTAGTGATCAAATTTAATTCTTAAGAATTCAGAGTGGTGTGACTAGACATGAATGGGCTTTTAAGGATTATTTTGGCTGGTTGGTAAAATTATTAAGTAAAAACAAACTTGTGTGCAACGACAACACAAAGGACGCCGCTTACACATTGTATTATTCGAAAGCACCGCGCCAGCAAGCAAAGTTCCTTTGTGGTATGTTTTGTATTTATGTTTATATTCTTTACTATTTCATATCTGTATGCAATACCGCATACTGTAGATACTAACAAGCCTTATACTGTTTGCAATTAGTACTAAGATCTATACTACAAATAGTAATGTAAGGTTCATACAATAAATTACCTTAGGCTAAGTTAGGTCTAGGCAAAAGCCAAATTGTAACTCTAGCCTAACTGAGGCCTACCATAGTCTTTGTTTTAGATTAACCTCAGCTCGATATGTTGAAGAGGCAAAGGCCTGCCCATTAATTTTCTTAGTATATTTTACTTTATAAGCCTATTATGTTTCATGTTATTTTCTTAGCAGATGGCCTACTAATCATTTGTAGCCTACATACTTCCTTAGTTTTCCCATTCAACTTAACACAATCCCATAATGAGAATTAACTGTAATTTATCATCCACAGGTTACTGGGCCTATATAACATATATGTATTTTAATTATTAATTATTGCCATTTTTATTATTCTTTTTCTCTGAAATATCACTTACAGTATTCTTGTCTGTCTCTTTGCAGACAAGGTTGTCATTGTGGCTATTATTAGTATTATTACTATATTATTATTGGTATTAGTATTATTATTGGTATTAGTATTATTATTGGTATTATTATTGTTATTATTATTACTATTATTATTGGTATTACTATTATTACTATTATTTGTATTATTGCATATTTATTATTATAATCAGTATTATTTGCAGACTTATTATTAGCTAAACGGACCATTATTTAATCTCACCATTATATGTCCATCAAAGTTGTTACGGGTAAAAATCCCCTTTGCATATACTCATTAATTGTTGTCAATAAAATATAAAAATTCATATTGATTTAATAATCAGTCCTTCCCTTCTTTTATTAAAAATTAATTTTGCGCCGCACTGCTGGATGCTAATCTAGCATTTGGGCGCTGGTGACCCTGGCATTTAGTTAATTAGCTACGTAAACTTGTAAAGGTCTATAATAAATAAAACCGGACTCTTACAATTGGTCACCAAGTTCTCTGCCACAGTGCTCACCTGCTATAGAGCAGCTCCTAAATGAATTTTCTTCCCTTACTCAACCCTGTTCTAAGGATACCCCTATTAAACACACTGTTGTCCACCGTATTGATACGGTAGGCTCACCTGTTTTCACCCGCCCACGTCGCTTAGCTCCAGATCGTCTTGCAATTGTGAGACGAGAGTTTGAACACATGCTCGAACTCGGTATTATACGGCCTTCAAGTAGCCCGTATGCCTCTGCTTTACACATGGTCCCAAAACCTACACCTGGAGACTGGCGTCCATGTGGAGACTATCGTGCTTTGAATGACAACACGATCCCAGATCGCTATCCCCTTCCTCACTTACACGATTTTACTTCTGCTCTCCATGGCACCACAGTATTTTCACGCCTTGACTTGGTGCGGGCCTTTCATCAAATTCCTGTACACCCTGATGACATACATAAAACTGCTATAACAACCCCTTTTGGGTTATTTGAAATGACAAAAATGCCATACGGACTGCGTAATGCGGCCCAAACTTTTCAACGCTTCATTGATGAAGTGTTGAGAGGTCTCTCCTTCACTTTCACATATGTCGATGACATTCTCATTGCAAGTTCTTCTCCCTCAGAACATATTCAACATTTACGCTTAGTTTTTTCTCGGTTGGCAGAATATGGTGTATTGCTAAACCCTGAAAAATGTGTCTTTGCTGTAGATGAACTCACCTTCTTAGGACACAAAGTTACTTCGAAGGGCATTTCTCCTCTCGAAAATAAAGTATCTGTCATAAGGTCTTTCCCACAACCGCAAACTCAAAAGCAACTTCGCCGCTTTTTAGGGATGGTAAACTTCTACCATCGCTTCATTCCTCAGTGTGCAAACATTCTTGCACCCATAACCTCTCTTCTTCGCCAATCAAAAAGGGGCAGATCCACTGCAGTCCTGTGGAACCCCGAAGCTACCAACGCTTTTTCACAAGCAAAAGAGGCTTAGCACGAGCTACATGCCTTGTTCACCCTCAACCAGACGCTCCTCTGAACTTAGCCACTGATGCCTCTGACGTTGCCGTGTCAGGAGTGCTCCAGCAGCTTGCTTCAGGCGTTTGGGAACCTCTCGCATTCTTTTCACGCAAGCTCTCACCTTCACAAATGAGGTACAGCACTTTCGGTCGAGAGTTGCTGGCGATATACCTCTCCATCCGTCATTTCAGGTCATTCCTGGAAGGACGTGACTTTAGCATTTTTACGGATCATCGTCCGTTAATATTTGCTCTCCATTCTCAATCAGACTCTCATGCTCCTAATGAGCGAAGATACCTTGATTTTATTCTTCAATTTACTTCAGACATTCGACACATTTCAGGTTCTTTGAATGTTGTGCCGGATGCGCTGTCTCGCATCTCAGCAATTTCTGACCCTGGACACACTCACATCAACCTTTCAGAGATGGCTAAGGCTCAGTCCACGGATACAGACCTCCAAACTCTTATTAATTCACCCACTTCATTGCAAGTCCGCTCTTTACCAGTTGAACCCAAGTCAGACTTACTAATTTTATGTGACGTCTCGACTGAGCATATTCGACCGTTGGTCCCACAAGGGCTGCGAAGAGCTGTTTTTGCTAAACTCCATTCCCTTTCTCACCCGGGAATTAAGGCCACCCAAAAATTAATTGCAGCTAGGTTTGTATGGCCAAGTATGCACAAAGATATCCGCAATTGGACTCGATCTTGCCTTCAATGTCAGCGTGCCAAAGTTCACCGACACACAAAGTCAGAAATTGGTACCTTTCCTTTGCCGAAGGCTCGTTTTGAGGCCATACACCTAGACATAGTCGGCCCCCTCTATTCTTCTCGAGGTTATACCTATCTTCTCACTGTCATTGATAGGTTCACAAGATGGCCAGAAGCTGTTCCTTTGACTTCTTGTACTGCTTCTGCAGTAGCTCACGCCTTTGTTTCATGTTGGGTTTCCAGTTTTGGAATACCTGCAACCATTTGCACAGACAGAGGTGCTCAATTTGAATCGGCCTTATGGAAGGAACTCATGCTCCTTCTTGGGACTGAGCGCATCAGAACAACAAGCTATCACCCGCAATCCAATGGGGTGATAGAACGCTTCCATCGTCAACTTAAAAGTTCCTTGCGAGCCACTGATCCATCTACTACATGGGTGGACAGGCTACCCCTAATCCTACTCGGAATTCGTACTGCTCTGAAGACTGATCTTGCATGCTCTGCAGCAGAATTAGTTTACGGTACCACACTTCGGTTACCCGGAGAATTTTTCACACCTACACCTATTAACCCCGCATGTGATCCTGCTTCGTATGTTAAGACATTACGTTCTGTTATGAAGCAAATTCGTCCCACAGCACCTAGAACTTCCACTTCACAAACTACCTTCGTTTCCCCTGATTTACAAACTTGCACACACGTTTTCTTGAGACATGATGCTCACCGCTACCCTCTTCACTGTCCCTATGATGGTCCCTTCCTTGTGCTAGACCGTAGACCCAAAACTTTCATCATTGACAAGGTGGGCAAGCGTGAAACCGTTTCTGTGGACCGCTTGAAACCAGCATACCTTGATTTTTCTCCAACAAAAGATCCTATCCTCCCTCAATCTTCTGTACCTCCACCTCAAATACAGGTACAGCAACCTATCCCTCCTCAATCTTCTGTACCTCCACCTCAAATACAGGTACAGCAACCTATCCCTCCTCAATCTTCTGTACCTTCATCTCATATACAGGTACAGCAATCTACCCTTCCTAAATCCTATGTACCACCACCTCATCCGAGGGTACAACAATCTATCATCCCTCTTCCAATTCTCCTTCATTATCGCAACCAACTGTCTTTGAACCAGCCAGTGGCCCCATCGCACAGGCACCAAGAATCCCCTTCCCCCAATGTCCCTACTGCACCTGTAGCACCATCCATGCCTTCAGAACCAGTGCTGCAGGATATTGCCATCCAAAAGCAAACAACGACTCGTTCTGGAAGAGTCATTCGTAAGCCAGTGCGTTTTGACATTTAAGTGTTTTTTTTTTACCCCTGACAACCATGTTTTTGGGGGGCAGTACTTGTAGTGCCTTGCACCACAAGATTATTCTTTATTAGTGAAAACTGCCACAAATTGGCATGAGTGAATTATTTAAATCTAAATAAATAAATACAAGTTAAATGTCTAGTGATCAAATTTAATTCTTAAGAATTCAGAGTGGTGTGACTAGACATGAATGGGCTTTTAAGGATTATTTTGGCTGGTTGGTAAAATTATTAAGTAAAAACAAACTTGTGTGCAACGACAACACAAAGGACGCCGCTTACACATTGTATTATTCGAAAGCACCGCGCCAGCAAGCAAAGTTCCTTTGTGGTATGTTTTGTATTTATGTTTATTTAGATTTAAATAATTCACTCATGCCAATTTGTGGCAGTTTTCACTAATAAAGAATAATCTTGTGGTGCAAGGCACTACACTATTATAGGCAACTGGTTAGCAATGAGATAGATATTAAAGCTTCATCTTGGATTATACAAAGCATAGTACTTAGGTGCCTTCCTTCGAGGGTTAAAGATATTTTATTTCTAAAGACGGGAGAAAATTATCCTAATTTAGAACAAATAAGAAAACACTTCCCCAATATCCTAACTAATTACAAATTGAGAGATTTTCCAACACATAAGACCCAGACTATGGATAAACCAAAGACTGTTCCCAGAGACCAACTAGCTACAGCCAAACAGACAAAACTTGATACTGTAGAATCAAATGTGACCAACTATAATACACGAACACCTACATTACAGAACTTTAATGTAACTGCTGCCTCAACTTACACACCACATTGCAAATTTTGTGCAAGTAATGAACACAGTAGTACTGGGTGTGACAAATATTCAGACTTTAACCAAAGGGCTAAAAGGTGTGAACAGTTGAACCTGTGTAAAAAGTGTACTGGCCAGGGACATTATAAGAAAGACTGTAAATCTAGGTTAAGATTCAAGTGTAAGTTTTGTAAAAGTTTACGACATGTCTCATCAATGTGTGATTCACCAAAGTGTCCAAACAATAGTACTCAAACCAAAAAGATACCTCCCCCAAACAAAGGTAACAAAAAAATGCCACTTTCATGGGACATTCTGCTTGTTCAAACAATGTAACAAGAAACACTGAGATTCTTTTACCAACTATTACTTTGGACTTAGTGAATAGTGAGGGTAGTACCACTCCAGTGAGATGTCTTATAGACTGTTGTTCTCAACAAACATTTGTTTCAAAAAATGTAGTTAATAAATTGGGTTTGACACCAAACCCGAATGAACAAAACCTCAATATTGCATCCTTTGTTAAGGATAACTCGGACAAAAATAGCTATAAGACAATTGACCTGGAACTACATTTAGAAAGTAAATTCAAGAAAATTGAAGCAGTTATTATTTCTAAAGTAGGACAAAACAAACTGGTTATACCCAAACTAGAACAAACCATAAATCATTTGAGAAAACACTACAAAATAGCTGATAGACATATCACTAACAACACAGTAGCTAACATTGAAATGCTAATAGGGGCAGATTATATTAATCTTATTCATAAGGGCATAGTAGAGATAGGTAATGGTATAGCTATTCAGACTCCATCAGGGATAGCCCCTTTGGGTGACCTATCAGAATACAACCTAGACCTAAACCAAAACAGTTCCTGACCAACAAATACTATGTGCCTCATCTCAGTCCTACATAACACCTGTAAGAATAGCAACACTTTGAATAATATTATCTCAACTGAGAACATTAATTCATCATTATCAAATGAAACTTTGGATGAGGCAATTCAAAACTTTATGGTTGCTAGAATCTGTGGGTATACATGACACAAATCAAACTTCAGAAGATCAGTTAATGGTAGAAAGATTTGAAGATACCATTCAGTGCAAAGACAATAGTTATTTTGTTGAGTTACCTTGGAAAATAAATTGTCCAACTTTAAGAGACAATCTCAAAGTAGCTAAAGGACATTTATATAAAGTAATGAAAAAACTCAAACAAGATAATAATATTCAAAAGTACAGTGATGTCTTCAAAGAACAGCTACAGAAAGGCTTCATTGAAGAAGTAACAAATAACCCTTTTAAAAAAGATGGTTGTCATTATTTAACCCACAGGGGGGTTTATCGACAAGATGCCCCAACAACAAAACTCAGAGTAGTATATAACTGTAGCCTCAAAGACAGTGATAAACACAGTTTGAATGATTGCTTGATTGAGGGTCCTAATCTCATTTCTGACCTTGTGAAGATCTTACTGAGGTTCAGGTTAGACAAATATGCCGTACAAAGTGACATTTCAAAGGCATTTTTGAGAATAAATCTTAAAAATGAATATGATAAGAACCAACTTAGGTTCTTATGGTTCAAGGATCCATTTGATTTGAATAAAGGGTTCATAACCTATAGATTTAATGTTGTGTTGTTTGGAGCCAATTGCTCACCTAGCCTATTAGCATTGACAATTAGACATCATTTAAACCAGTTTAATAACTCTTTAACATTGAATTTCCTTAAGGAACATTTTTACGTAGACAATCTAATAGGCTCAACGACAACAAAATCTGAATTATCTGAAGTCTATGAACACTCTCAAAACATTATGCAACAAGGTAACTTTGAACTTAGAGAGTGGATTTCAAATGATGAGGATTTAAACAAAAAGATTTTAAAGGATAATAATGGTCTTACTGAGCCATCAGACAGAGTTAAAACTTTAGGTATGAACTGGTATTTGGATGCAACTTCTAACAGTCATGATTCAATCTGTACTAAAGGTTTTAAACTTGATGAGGAAGCAAATACTAAAAGACAAATATTATCAGAGGCTTCCAAAATTTTTGATCCTATGGGTCTATTCCTGCCTTCAACAATAAATCAAAGATTCTCCTCCAAGAAATTTGGAGGACAAATGTTGGGTGGGATGATCCAATAACAAATGAAAATCAAAAATCTTGGAAGAAGTTAGCTGCTGATTTAACAAAAGTGCAGAACATTAAAATTCAAAGGTGCTGTGGGTTTAGGGATAAGCCCCAGAGACTTCATGTGTTTGCTGATGCAAGCACACAAGCTTATGGGTGCTGTGCGTATCTTGTAAGTCCTACAGAAAGTCATCTAATTTATGCAAAAGGGAAAGTTGCACCTCTCAAACCTACCCGAACCATACCTCAATTGGAACTATTGGCTGCTACATTAGCCATTAAAACCATTTCATTGCTTAAGGATGCTTACTATGATGTGTACTTAACTCATATCCACGTCTGGCTTGACAGTCAGATTTGTCTTGCCTGGATACGGAATGATAGCATTAATAGTAAGAATATCTTTGTAAGAAATAGGCTAAAAGAAATAGCTGACGCTAATGAAAGCCTACGAGTAAACTTTCACTATGTTCCAACTAAACAGAATCCAGCAGACTTTCTGACCAGAGGTTTATCCTACAAGTTGTTGAAGTCAAACAAAACTTGGTTTATGGGACCTAAGTGGCTCTGTAATACAGACCAATGGCCTGTGGAACAAGTTAACTTGACATTAAATTTAATCTTTTCAAATGAAAAGGTTGAACCAATCACTAATTATGAACAGTATTCTGATTTCAACAAACTTGTCAGGGTTACAGCCTACTGTTTGAGGTTTGCTCACAACTGTTTAGCTACAATTAACAAACAGCTAAATAAAAATAATCATAATTATACAGAAGTTGCAACCAAATACTGGATAGGCCATGCACAACAAAAAGAGTACAATAAAGAGTTAGAATTCTTAACTAATGGGAAACAAACAAAAGAACCTGTACCATCAGTAGTTGTGGATCTAAACTTGTTCAGAGATGAGGAAGGCCTTCTAAGGTGTAAAGGGAGATTAGACAAATCAAAACTGTCATACAAAAGCAAACATCCAATCCTTTTACCTAGATTTAGCTATTTGACACATTATCATCAGAAAAACACACAATGATGTATATCATATGGGGGTACCACAGACACTAACTACATTAAGAAAAACTTATTGGATACCCAAGGAAGGATCACTGTTAAAACAGTCCTGAGTGAGTGTGTCACATGTAGGCGTATTCACGCTAGGCCCTATAGGAAACCAAATCCTCCTGCTTTGCCAGAGGAGAGTTACTCTCAACAGACCCTTTGAGACTGTAGGCATTGACTATACAGGAGCGTTGACTGTGGGGGTGGTTGACACTGAACAAAAAATGTACATTGTACTGTTTACATGTGCTGCCTCACGAGCTGTTTATTTGGATGTTGTGGAGGACCTTACAGCAGAATCTTTTGTTGCTGTCTTTAAGAGATTCTGTGCACGACATTCAGTACCCAAGACAGTTTGGACTGACAATGCTACATATTTAAAGCTGTGAACAAGTCATCCACGACTTGTTAAGCAATGAAATCACACAATTATATATACAAATTCAAACATAAAGTGGAAGTATATTCCGGTTGCCTCTCCTTGGTATGGTTCTATCTGGGAGAGGAATATACAAAGTAAAGAATTGCTTGAAGAAAGCAATTGGCAAAAAACAGATACACTTATTTGGGTTACTCACTCTCCTGGCTGAGATTGGAACATCATTAACAATAGACCACTCACTTATGTGAGCGACAACATTAATGACCCGGAACCATTAACTCCAAATCATTTGATTCGGGGAGAACAAGTTAGTCTCCTGCTGGACTACAATATAGACTCTTCAGAAGACCCAAACTGGACTCAACGACATAATGAACTACAGACTAAGTTACAACATTTAACTAGAGTTAAAGCTCATTTCATTAACAGTGGAAAACTGAGTACTTGATGGGTCTAAGGGAGAGACATAAACAAATGACTAAGAAGGATTGGTCTGACACAATTAAGGTAGGGGACCTTGTTCTCATACATGACAGTACTCCAAGACAATACTGGCCTCTGGCTAGAGTTTCAGAACTCAGACCAGGGCAGACGGGGTAACAAGAGTGGTCAATTAAGGACTTCAACGGGTGACACAACAAGAGACATTTCTCTTTTGTACCCTTTAGAGTCTGGACCCAAAACATGACTTTGAGAACCTTCTCCACTGACAGTAACAACTGGAGACACTGAACTTCCAGTAACTATTCTTTTGACAGTAGGAGTGGTAACGCATCCTACTACAACATTGACAGACACAAGACCTCAGCGACAAACAGCATTAAAGGCGCGACTATTTTTACAACAAAAAATAGATGCTGGGGAATTGTAATTTTCTTCTAACTTTCATTTTTTCTTTTCTTATGGTAAAGACCATAGACAGTTTCATCCTATGGATGTATATTTTCTCTTCTAATCAAATGCTACACACTTCTCCATGAGAAGGTGAGGATAGGCACTGTTAATCAGATTAACAGGCATTTACAGTCAAATAGTTAGCTAGTCTACATTCAGACATAAAAATTGGTGACAATGACACCAACTTTTTATCTCCCGGGGCCCCCAGTATATGGAAAACTGATGAGTGGGTAGTTGGGAGGTAACGAAAATGGTTCACTGAGTAGGTAGGTAGTTAATCTAACAATTATTAATTCCTTTTATGTCAATAACTGGGTGGATGAAACCAATTGGTTGCTCACCAGAGTTATTCTCCACACTATATTTATATACTGTGTGGGAGGAGCGTGCTCGGTAATAGATACATTACCGCTCAACCACCGAGGAATAAACCAAGACAACGCTGGTGGAAAAAGCCCCGCGAAGAGGAGAACAAAGGGAGAACGAAACGAGGAACGGGGCGAGAGGACGTACCAGCAAGTGCGCTCTCGACAATTACACAACCGGAGAAGGGAGAGACTCCAATAACTAAAAGTAAGTGACTAATTGAGTTTTTACCCCAGTAAGTTAATCACATTAAATTAAGCTGGGTCAGACAAGTTAGGCCAACATTGTGGCCTAAGACCCAGCATCAACTCATAGCTTAACAAAGGTGAAGGTAGATTGCCCTAACCTAATCTTGGTGAGGAATCCTACTGTGGACCTCAATTTATCTGCCCGCTCTGGACCATTTCCGGAATCTCTAGGCTGACCCCTCTAGGCTAGACTTGATCTACTCTATAGTTAGACTGGAGAAATAAGGGGTGGGTTAATTGGGACCAATTCATACAAAGCATTTTTCGCAGTTAGACTGGAGATATAAGGGGTGGGTTAATTGTGGACCAATTCATACAGAGCATTTTTCACATGGGGATTACCGTTTAACAGCGAATAGAGCCGTCCTTCTAGATTGCTATCCTATACCCAAGCCTGATGAATTATTTAGCTCTCTTGCTGGGGGTAATATTTCACAAACTCGATATGTCCCAAGCCTATGCTCAACTAAGTTTAGATGAAAACTCTAAAGAATTAACTATCATAAATACGCACCGAGGCCTATATAAGTACAATAGGCTATGCTATGGAATACCATCGGCTCCTGTTATTTTTCAGAGGACAATGGACCAAGTTCTAGGTCACATTCCAGGGGTACTTTGCTTTCTAGATGATGTCCTCATTTCAGGTTCGTCTAAAAAAGAACACCTAACTAGATTAACCACGGTTCTAAAAAGACTCCGGGATGCCGGACTTAAGCTAAAGAGAGAAAAGTGTTCATGGGTCACTAACGAGGTTTCATATTTAGGGTTCCACATAGATGCCTCAGGCATTCATCCAACGGTGGATAAACTAGAAGCAATAGAAAAGGCACCACCTCCACAAAACATCACACAGTTTACAAGCTTATTTAGGTCTCCTAAACTTTTATAGGAAATTTTTGCCTAATGCATCGACTTTCCTTGAACCCCTAAATAGCTATTACGATCTGGGGAACAGTGGAGATGGGAGAAAAACTCAAAAGGGAAGCATTTGAGGCTTCCAAGGACGTACTACTAAAGTCCACTCTCCTAGTGCATTATGATCCTAAACTTCCTCTCGTAGTTTCAGCAGACAGCAGTTCTTATGGAATTGGGGCAGTGTTATCTCACCACATTGATGGTGTAGATAGGCCTATCTATTTTGCTTCTAGAACACTAACTGAGACTTAAAGACGATATGCACAAGTGGAACGTGAAGCATTAGCCTTAGTATTTGCAGTAAAAAAATTTCATTTCTATCTATGGGGTCATGAATTTAAACTAATTACTGACCATAAGCCTCTTTTAGGTTTATTTTCACCTAATAAAATATTCCAGTTATGGTCTCAGGTAGGATTCAACGATGGGCACTGATTCTACAAGCCTATAAATTTGACTTAGTACATCGGTCAGGTAAACTTCTAGGTACGGCTGATGCGCTAAGTAGGTTGCCCTTAGAAAATCCAAATGATTGTGTACCTATACCTACAGAATGGGTTCACTTGGAGTTTTTGGAATCCACTCCAGTATCTGCGGTACAAATAGAGCAGTGGACAAAATCAGACCCTATTCTGTCTAGGGTCATCCATTTCTGCTCAGTTGGTTGGCCTACTAAGGTTGAGAGTGAATTACAGCCTTTTTATCAACGTCAGTCTGGCCTCTCGATTCAAAATGGCTGTCTCTTATGGGACCACAGAGTGATTATTTCAAATGAAGGCAGGTCGAATTTAGTGAAGGAACTTCACGCTGAACACATGGGCGCAACAAAAATGAAAGAGCTGGCGAGAGCTTATTTCTGGTGGTCTGGTTTAGATGGAGAACTCGAATCATTGGTTCGTTCCTGTCAAAGCTGCCTAGAGAACAGAGATCTCCGAGGAAAAGTCCACTTCATCCTTGGGAATGGCCTACTATACCGTGGCATAGGATCCATGTTGACTATGCAGGTCTATAAATAATAATTATTTCCTAGTCTTTGTGGACGCCTACTCTAAGTGGGTGGAAATTTTTCCAACCTTCCACGACTTCGGGTGTTACTATTCGCTTACTCCGTTCGGTTTTTCGCTCGATGGGGTTTACCCATAGTCCTGGTTTCCGACAATGTTTTGTTTTACCAGTGAGGAATTTCGTTCTTTTGTCCACCTAAATGGCATTAGACATGTCCGGTCTAGTGTTTTCCACCCATCTACTAATGATCTCGCGGAAAACATGGTCCGTACTTTCAAGTCGGCCTTGCGTCATTCTCGTGGGAGGAAATGCAAGTGGTGTTGGATAAATTTTTGTTTAAATATCGAACAACACCTCACACCACGACGGGGGTGTCTCCCTCTAAACTTCTGATTGGCCGGGGAATTCGTTCAGTTTTCGATTTGTTTACGTCCAAACGAAACGTTACAACAACGAGTTTTACGCCATCAGGAAAAACAGAAGTTGTACCACGACACTAAAAGAGGGAGAGTCATAGAAGCGCAACCTAATGATCCAGTTATGATTCGCAACTATTGGGCTGGACCAAAATGGGTTCCTGCAACTGTGCAGGAGAGAACGGGCCCTGTTTCCTTCAAGTGCCAACTAGAAGATGGTCGTTCTATTAAACGCCATCAGGACCAGATATGGGAACGTGAATTGCAGAAGGACCAGAGTCTTCCGGAGAGAGAACTGATCCTCCGGAAAATGGTTCAACTCGCCCGCCTATACAGGTTGCACCTAATCCTACTACATCAACCCCGCTCTGCAGGTCGTCTAGGGTCCCTCATCCCCCTGACAGACTAAACTTGTAGGGGAGGAGTGAGGTGACGTGTGTGTATATATATGTATATAGTGTTGAAAAAAGTGGTTAAAATAACCGCATATATTTCCAAAGAAAATATAAACAAAAAAATAAAAATAAAAACCCTCGTTTCTAACCAACTAGTGAAGTTGGGTTTCCCTAATTAACCAAAAGAAGGAAAAAAAAAGTTTCTGGGACAAAGAAAAACGGAGCTTTGCCCAGTCTTGAAAATTTTTGACCGCATGAAGCGGGCCCTTTTTTCTCAAAAAAATTAAAATGCTCGTGGTTACCCAAACCGGGAAACTGAGCCAACCTTCAAACCTAACAACCTTTAATTAAATCGTATCCTTAATTAATAACCACTGCAATTAATCAAAACCCATGTTTAACTAAATAGAGGCCGATCAGAACTAGGTGCAAGTAAGTTAAAGAAAATAACTAAGGTAAGAGAAAAACTAGGTACCTAGACGAAACTCGAACCGGGCTACAACGGCCCTAACTCAATAATTAAATGGCTGTTATAGCCCCTATTAAAACCTAAAGGCAATATAGCCCTAACTTAACTTAAATAAAACCTTCTAAACCTTAAACCTTTAAAACCAAAAACTTAAGGGCAATCCAGCCCTAGCCTAACTTAACCTGCAAAACCTAGGTCTGGGAAATAGCCCCTACAAATAAATAACCTAGCAGTGTGTTAAACAATAACCTAAAACTTAACAACGAAAATTAAAAAAACCTGGAAACTAAATGAAACTTATGAATCAGTTAGAAACTGAAAGGGTAACGTTCAACTGGCAACTTCATTTTTGGTAAGTCTAAATTAATTTTGATGAATTTAGCTTCACCATAGTTAGTAATCTGGCTGCTGACCAAATTTAACCTGAAAACCACTGCAACCTACAGTGAAAAAGTCTGTAGCTGTGTTGACAGTGTCTAAATAGGCCATTATTATTTCTATAATTACCGAGTCTATTTAAAGTAAACTTAACCTTAATACTACACCTAAATAAAAATAATATCTCTCAAGCTAAACAATAAATTTTTCAATATGGCGCCCCCGGGTGGGCAGTCGAGAAGTTAGTTACCCTTTTTTGTTTTAATTCTGATACAATAGTTTTAAATCCAGTGAATTAAATTTTTTACATAATCTGAAAATTTAAATATAAATATCATTTATAATAAACCTAAAAATGGCTAATCAAACTGAAGCCACTCGTGGAAAAAGTATGGAGACCTGGTTGGGAAGTGATGTGGAAGCACTTGAAACTAGTAAACTGGTAAAAAGGAGGGGAGCAATCAGAACCTCAGCTACTAAACTTTTAGCTACAATCAAAGAGAGATGGGATGATTGGACTGAGGAACAAAAAAATTCACATGCTCGGCTTTTGTCCTCACAACTGGACAAGTTACAAAATTTAGACGAGGAAATCCTTAGAATGTATGTTTGTTCCGAAGGCTTCTCAGAGGATAAACAAGAAGAACTAGATGAAAAAAATAGTTATTACCACTTTGAAATAGATCAAATGATACAAGCATTAACAACTAAAAAAGAAAATAATGCCGAAGCCAAACCTAAACTAAGAATAAGTACTAAAATTCCTGAGCTTCAAATATTACCATTTGATGGAAATCCCTCTAAATTTCAAAACTTTAAGACCTCATTCAGAAACATTTATGATAACATAGGTCTTTCCGAAGAAGAGAAATTTGCCTACCTAAAACAACATTTGAGTGGAAACCCTGCCATTCAAATAAACTGCATGCAAGAAAGTAAAACATCTTATGAAGAAGCATGGCAGCAGTTGGAGGGCTGTTATGCAACACCAGGCCAAATTAAATTCTCCATAATAAAATCCCTTTTAACTAAATCCATAATAACCAAAAATTTTAAATCACTTCATGACTTTCAAGCAGATATGCACTCTACCATAAATTTAATGCAAACTCAAAAATTAGAATTAGAAGATATACTCTTGTATGTATATTATAATAAACTAACTCAAGAAACTCAGGAATTTTTAAGAACTTGTGGGTTTAAACTCTATGACCCCTTTAATAATTTTAAAGAAGCAATTGCTGAAGCTACCAAAACCTTAGCTAATGTTAATTTTGATCTGGAACAAAGTGAGTTAACTACCTTGATACCTAAACAAAAAAGAAACTTCTCTCCAGAACCAGCCAGAAAACCATGGTATTCTGGCCAAACTACAGCTGCTCTGGCGGTTTCTACCCAAAGACAATCCTCAAGAAGAGCTCAATATACTGACCAGAGAGAACCTTACTGCAAATTGTGTAAGAAAAACTCTCACAGAATCTCAAAATGTGATTCTTTCCCTGAAAGTTGGGATAAACTGAAAAAACTTGCTAAATTAAATTATTGTACTAAATGTACCTCATCTAAACACCAAGCCAAAGAATGCCCCATTTCTTTACAACCCTGTTCATTTTGTAGGTTTTCTAACCATTTATCCTTCCTTTGTACCAAACAAAAAGGAAAACCAGAGGAAGATAAGAAAACCAAAACCAGTACGGAAGTAGCTACCCAAAAAGAAAACTCCAAACAAGGGAAACAAGTTACTAACTTATTAAGTTTAAAAAACACTGATCAAGAAGTAGCATTAATCCCTTCCATGCAAATGAGAATAAGAAACTCAGAAAAATCAATTAAATGCAGAGCACTTTTGGATAATTGTAGTCAAGCCAGCTACATTACCAAGGAACTCGTGAAAAAATTAAATCTTCCAACTAAACACTACGAGGAATCCATAACCATAACAGGATTTATAGCCGACAAGAAACAACCAAATTATGAAGTAGCTATAATTAAATTGGAGGATTCTAGAAACCCTGGAAACTACCAAGAAATAGAAGCTATCATAATTGATGATATTAATATTAAATATGAAGTTCCAGGATTACTGAAACTTCAAACTTATTTAAAATCATTAAATTATCAGCTTGCAGATCACTTTGAAGCTGATGAAGTGGCTGACTTCATGTTAATTTTTGGGGCTGCAACCCACAAACTTTTTGCCCTCAGCAGTCATCAGATTCATACTGCCTCTTGTTATAAATCTCCCTATGGAATACTTTTATTGGGTTTCCCTTCAGATTACTACCCTGAAAAAGAAAAAGAACCAATAAGAGATCAGATCAGCTTCTGTATTACCAACCCGCTACCTACTAGTACAACTTCTAATGAAGATCTAAAAAAAATTGAACACCAGATTGCACAATTTAGCAAACTAGAAAACTTGGGTATTTCTGGGGATGAACCACTTTCAAACAAAGAAAAAGATCTGATTGCAAACTTTGAAAAGGAAGTTAAAAAGAAGATGAAAGATTGTCTGTTAAGGTACCATGGAATGACCAAAAAGATAAAATTTCACCAAACTTTAACTATGCTATTAGCAGGTTAAAGTCCACTTGCAAAAAATTAAAAAAAGATAACTTAATGCAACCTTATTCAGACATCCTTGAACAACAATTCCAGGAAGGAATAATAGAAGAAGTACCTCTAACAGAACACTTAAGACAAGCAGGAAATTTTTTACCTCATTTCCCGTAGTTCGCCCTGGGGTACAAACAACTAAAGTTAGGATTGTAGTAGATCCCTCGGGTAAAAGCAAACCAGAAGAAATAACGTAAATGATGCTACTGAGGACTGCCCTTCACTCCTACCTTACAACAAATTGTGCATTAAATTAAGGCATGGTAAATATTTGATGATTGGGGACATTCAAAAAGCATATTTACAACTTAAATATCAAACAGAATTTGACTGCAATGCCCACAAAATTCTGTGGGTAAAGAATACCCAATTGGCTCCAAATGACAACAACCTGATCTGCTATAAATATAGAAGAGTTACCTTTGGCAACAAAAGCAGTCCATTTTTACTACAACAATCTCTACAACACATATTTAATGAACAACAAAACCAAGTGGCAGACTACCTAGCTAACCGCTTTTACATGGACAATGCTTTAATTAATGCCAACAATCTCTCAGAACTCAAAGACCTTTACAATTATAGTGTAAACACTTTAATTGAATATAATTTGAAGCTATATGAATGGGCCTCTAATCACTCAGAACTTCAAGGACTATTTGAAAAACATGACATAGCCTCCTCCGAAGATAAAGAAAATGTAAAACTATTAGGATATGGTTGGAACACAAGTGCTGATACACTCCATCTAAAAACTGTAAACTTGAACTCAGAAGCCAAAACTAAAAGAGAAATACTAAGTTCTGTGCAATCATTGTTTGATCCAATTGGATTTGTTGCACCCTTAGTGTTTAAATTAAAACTCTTCATGCAGAAAGTAACAGCTACCAAAAAAAATTGGGATGAATATCTAGAACTGGAAATGCTGCGTGAATGGAAAAAACTTTGTAAAGAAATAAACAAAGTGGAATTTCTGAATTTTCCTAGACAAGCTTTTGAAAATCCCAAACCTCTCATGGAAAATCTTCAACTCCACATCTTTTGTGATGCCAGCCAAGAAGGTTATGCAGTAAGTTGCTATCTAGTTGGAAATGGAAAATCCGAACTAATTTACGCTAAATCAAGAGTCAATCCCAAATCAAAAAATTGGACCATTTGTAACTTGGAATTAATGGCAATCTGCCTAGGAACCAAAGTCCTAGAATACCTTAAAGAAACCTACCTAGAAGAAAACTCAGAAAACCAAAAGTTCTTCAAAACAATAATTTGGACAGACTCACAAGTGGCTTTAAATTGGACTGCTCAAAAATCTCTAAAAATGAAATCAATCTTTGTAAAAAACAGAGTGAAAGACATTCAGGAAGCAACAAGAAACTTAAACCATCACCTGGAATTCAGACATGTAGCAGGAGAAGACAACCCAGCAGACCTACTCACCAGACCAATATCTTTCAAGAAATTTCAAAAACTTCTTCACTTTTACCAACATGGTCCCACATTTTTGAGAAATGAAATTGAATGGCCCCAACTTAATTTTTAACCCCCACCAAGAAACCTTACAGACAACAATAAATGTGTGTCAAACAACTTGTAAAGAAATAAATGAAAAAACTCCCTTGTTAAATATGGAAAGATTCTCTAACAGGAAAAAACTGGTCAGAATCACTGCCTATGTTCTACGGTTCATAGAAAACTTAAAGTACTTCCGCACTCACAAATATAACCCCAAATGTAACCTGACAATGGAAGAACAAATTGCTGTCTTGGAGAAAAATCATACAGCTTACAAAACTAAGGCCACAAATTACTGGCTAAAATTAGTCCAGCAACAACATTTCTCAAAAGAAAAAGAAATAATCCACAAACTAAATAAAGGAGAAAAAGTTGAGGACCTAACAAAGCTGCAAAAGAATCTAAAACTCTTCATTGACAAAGAAGGGTTAGTCAGAACAATGGGGAGATATAAATATGCAACTAACCTTAACTATTCTGCTAGGTATCCTGTACTACTGCCCGAAAATTCTCATTTAACAACGTTAATTGTAACTGAATGTCATGCAAAAGCCAGTCATGCAACCTTAGCTACCACATGCAATTTCCTCAGACAGGAATTCTGGATCCCCAAAATAAGGCAAGTAGTTAAAAAGGTTCTGAAACAATGTCTGTTTTGCCAAAAATACTTTGCCATGGCTTATGAAGTGCCTACTACTGGACCCTTAGTAACGGAACGTTTAAGCTATGAAAAACCCTTTGAAAAAACTGCCCTTGACTATGTTGGTCCAATTTCTGTCCAGGATGAGAATAACCAATTCATGAAAGTCTACTTATTATTGTTCACTTGCTGCGCCACCAGATTCACCAGCCTTCACATCTGCACTGACCTTTCTGCTAAAACCTTTTTAAGAGAACTCTACCATTTGTCCTTAAACTACTCCCTTCCAAAGGTTTTGATTTCAGACAATCAATCCACCTTCAAAAGATCTGAAGATTACCTTAAACATTGGTTCCAAAATGTTCTTGTGTCTCAGTACCTCTCTGATCATGGTATCCAGTGGAAATTTACAGCAGCCTATTCACCCAGAACCTTAGGAATAGCTGAAAGAATGGTGGGTTTAGTCAAAAGAGCCCTCTATACCTCCCTAAAAGGAAGAAAAATCCCGTTAACTGAACTAAAAACAATTGTTCTTGAAATAATGAACACAATTAATTCAAGACCACTCACTTATGTTAATTCAAATGAAGATCCTTCCTCTGATCTACTAACTCCTTTCAAGTTGCTTTTTGGGTATGACAATACCAAATTCAACTTTTTAACCACTAATGATACCCAAGAAGCTGTTAATGAAGACGATCAGGTGGATGCTGATTATATGACAACAACAGAGGACAAAGAAAGAAAGAAAATACTGGATTACTTTCATAAGGGAGCTAAACAATCTCAAGAAATCAAAAAAATGGCGATACGAATATTTGAGTAGTTTGAGGGAAAAAGAATACCAACAACACAAACAACCAGTAAGTAAAGAACCTAAAGTAGGAGAACTATGTCTCTTAGATGAAAATTCTATGAATCCCAAATACTTCTGGAAGATTGCTGTAATTGAAACATTACACCCAGATGAAGATGGCATAATCAGGCATGTAACTGTAAAAACACCCAATGGTCATCTCTCCAGAAGACACATATATCGGTTATACCCACTGGAAATAACTGATAAGCCGAATATTGACCTGGAAGAACTGGAAAATTCTTCCACAGAATCAGGAACTGTAGATTCTCCTGACACTACTACTGCCGCTACTCAACCCCGACCACAAAGACAAGCTGCAGTTAGATTTCGGGAAGAACTGCAAAGGAAAATACAGAGTGGATCTTTGTGAAGACCACAAATAGAAAATTGTAAATAATTGTAAATAGCTATAACTTAGGACCAACGTTCTACAGAAAAGACGCTTTCATCTTCATATTTCACCTAAAAGGAACTTTTCTGAAGAGCATGTCATTTTCATTCAAAAAAAAATAAAATAAAATTTCCCAAGAATACAATTCTGGGTAAATTTTTCCCCTTGGGGGGAATGTTGAAAAAAGTGGTTAGAAATAACCGCATATATTTCCAAAGAAAATATAAACAAAATAAATAAAAATAAAAACCCTCGTTTCTAACCAACTAGTGAAGTTGGGTTTCCCTAATTAACAAAAGAAGGAAAAAAAAAGTTTCTGGGACAAAGAAAAACGGAGCTTTGCCAGTCTTGAAAATTTTTGACCGCATGAAGCGGGCCCTTTTTTCTCAAAAAAATTAAAATGCTCGTGGTTACCCAAACCGGGAAACTGAGTCAACCTTCAAACCTAACAACCTTTAATTAAATCGTATCCTTAATTAATAACCACTGCAATTAATCAAAACCCATGTTTAACTAAATAGAGGCCTATCAGAACTAGGTGCAAGTAAGTTAAAGAAAATAACTAAGGTAAGAGAAAAACTAGGTACCTAGACGAAACTCGAACCGGGCTACAACGGCCCTAACTCAATAATTAAATGGCTGTTATAGCCCCTATTAAAACCTAAAGGCAATATAGCCCTAACTTAACTTAAAAAAACCTTCTAAACCTTAAACCTTTAAAACCAAAAACTTAAGGGCAATCCAGCCCTAGCCTAACTTAACCTGCAAAACCTAGGTCTGGGAAATAGCCCCTACAAATAAATAACCTAGCAGTGTGTTAAACAATAACCTAAAACTTAACAACGAAAATTAAAAAAACCTGGAAACTAAATGAAACTTATGAATCAGTTAGAAACTGAAAGGGTAACGTTCAACTGGCAACTTCATTTTTGGTAAGTCTAAATTAATTTTGATGAATTTAGCTTCACCATAGTTAGTAATCTGGCTGCTGACCAAATTTAATCTGAAAACCACTGCAACCTACAGTGAAAAAGTCTGTAGCTGTGTTGACAGTGTCTAAATAGGCCATTATTATTTCTATAATTACCGAGTCTATTTAAAGTAAACTTAACCTTAATACTACACCTAAATAAAAATAATATCTCTCAAGCTAAACAATAAATTTTTCAATATATAGTCTAAAAGTCACTAAAGGGGAAATATCACTAAATCTAAGCTGAATGGCAACAGCAAGGCATAAACGAACCAACGCGGCTGTTCATATTGTTTTGGGTTAGCCTAGAGATGTTTTTTCCTATCTGACCTAATCGTTAGTGCTGAGTGTAATTAGGTGGTGTTTCTAAGGTGACAAATGGGGTAGGAAGTTGTCCGTACTTAAGTATAATTAGGGGTAATGTCTATAGCTTCTAAATTGGTAATGTAAGAGAGAGTTAGATAGGCTGTTTGTGGGACACAGGAATCTAATGGTAGGATTCCAAAGGAATACCTAATTCAACGCAACGGTAAGTGCTTTTGATTGTTTGCTAGAACCTAAGTAACCTAACTGGGGTGTCTATCCCACGCTATCACATAAAGATACTGTCACGTTAACTTCGTGTATTTTCTGTATTAAATTGCTCATTTCTAAAATTTATACTTTTCAACAATAGTGGTTTCTAAGACGTTTATTCCGAATGAAGGTCATTTGCGGGAGACTTTGCTTTTTGTAGCACCCTCATGTGACAACACTTCGGAAACTTGTGTTTTGCAAGAAGAAATTCAAATAAAATTTGATTCACTTTCTTGGAAACGTTAACTTTGAGTGTTAACTGACAAAATACAGATTTCGAAATTAAAGTTACAACGTATGTCTGAGACCAAATCCAGCACCCTTCGAAGTATCATTAGTATAGGCGAGGAAAAGAGGAAAGGACTCTTGCAATACCTTATAATGTCTCTTACTTTACTATAAATTCAAATTAAATCTTCACTCAAAATTTCAGAATATGACCTATCGAAAATTATCTATTTGAAAATTAAACTTTTAATGGATTGTGTCTGTAATCGTGGAGTAATTTTGTATTCTCTCCCCATTTACCCGACTAACAGGTTCGTCAGGATTGGTTGATAACTTGCACCTTACGTTTAAAAAACAACTATATTTACAGAACGTTCATCTTCATATATTTTATGTTACACGAGGGTAAACGGCAGAAACTTATTCAAAAAATAAATTTATTCACAAAATATAAGGTTGTAACATATATTCTGCTCGATCTTTTAGTTCATTCACAACAAAAATTAAATGACAACAAATTAATCATCACTATAATTCACTTCTTTTTCTATAACCTCCTCCCACCTGTCGAAAAGTTTTTATGCCACGTTCGAAGAAATCCCTTGGTTTCGAGTTAGAAAAAGCGATCACTTCGTTTTCGATAGCTTCCCTGGATTGCAACTTTTGTCCATTCAGGTGGTGTTGTAGTCTTCTGAATAAATGGTAGTCTGAAAGTGCGATGTCCGAAGAATAAGGTGTATGAGGCATTTTTCCCAACCAAATGCCTGGATGTTGATTCGAGCAGTGTGAGGGCGCGCTTTATCCTGGTGTAATAGAACACCTCTGCGATTAATTAATGCAGGACGTTTTTCTTGTAATGCCATCTTCATTCGTTGGAGTTTTGGCAGTTGACTTCAGCTGTGATTATTTGGTTATCTGGCAGAAGCTCAAAATGAATAATTCCTTGCATATCCCACCAAACGCATTGCAAAATTTTCTTTGGATGGGGTCCATTCCTTGGCTGAGGTTCGGGCTTTGTTTCACGGCTAAGCCACTGATGTCGACGCTTAATATTGTTATAGAGGACCCATTTTTCATCCCCAGTGACGATCCGATTCAAAAACGGTGCCTGCAGTTGCCGAGAATGCAGTGATGTGCAAATATCGATTCGATGTTGAAGATTCGCTTGTGACAAATCATGCGGAACCCATTTTCCAACCTTCACTACTTTTCCTAACAGCTTCAGATGACGATGAATGGTCATATGGCTAACGCCGAATTGCAGGCCAAGTTCTCTTACAGTTACCGTTGGGTTTTCCTCCACTGTTGCTCTCAGCAACTCTTCATCTAACTCATTTGGTCGTCCTGTTCGTTGATAATCTTTCAGACTGAAGTCTCCATTTCTGAACTTCTCAAACCATCTCCTACAAAAACAAAACAAAACAAAACAAAACATCTTTATTGCGGATCATTCACAATCCATAGCCACTTAACCTAACATACAAGTACAATCTTACGTATACATTGAACTTAATACAAAAATAATATAAAAATAAGGCCAACATAGCCACTTAACTTAGCGTACTGGCATACTACTTGATTAATTAACTGACACTTTTATGTATATTGTTATTACCCGAGATATCTTATAACACTTATTATAACATAGCCACTTGCTATAACACTTATTATAACACAACTTAATATGCATATATAATCTTTGCTACATTACAAAAATAATGTATTGTAAACCAACAGTTGTCTGAACCAAAACTGCCATATAGGTGAGAAATACACAGTATCTGAAGACAGGACAGTATATATATTCTTCCGGATTAACATTTGGCTGGTAAGTAGGTTACGCGTAGTAAATATAAAACTGGTACTGCACCGTTTTGGTTCCCTACATAGCATACGAAAAATATAAGCAACAGAGTTTATTCATAGCAGTTTTTGTATAATTCCACCACAGATGGGATGTATAAATGCAGTACAATAAGTTCTATAAAGATAAATTTTAACTGATTTTGAACACATACCAAATTTCCTTACTAGCATGTTACCCTGTACATACAGCTTTTTACGTTACCTCTCAGCATACATTAAATGATTAATTTTTTCCTTTCCAATGACACAGCCAGTACGTGCAGTTTTTAGTTTATTGGTAAGGTCATTCATGTATATACAGAAAAGATAGGGTGATAATATACCTCCTTGCCTAACACCATTAGTCACCTTAAAACCTGGTGATACAGTGCTTTTCCATCTTACAAACATGGTCTGCTCTGTATACCAGAATGCAAGTAACCTAAGTATATATTTAGGTAGCCCTCTACAAAAGAGTTTCTTGAAAAGTTTGTGATGGTTAACTCTATCAAATGCTTTTGATGCATCCAAAAAACAGGAATATACATTGCTGTTTGACATCTTGCACTTTAGGACGGCTTCCTTTAGCATATAAATACACATGTCAGTACCATGTTTCACTAAAGCTAAATTGATTGTCATAAGTCTGCAAGTAAGTGATTATCCTATTATAAATGACATATTCTAACACTTTAGAAAGTATACTGGCAAGTGCTATTGGCCTATACTTATTCTTATCACAGATACTAGCACCCTTATTTTTAGCAACTGGCAACAATACAACTGACAAAATGGACTGTGGCAAGTACCCATGTATCATACAGCTTGTGAAACTGTGATAGCGTGGGGTAGACACTCCAGTTAGGTTACTTAAGTTCTAGCAAACAATCAAAGGCACTTACCGGTGCGTTGAATTAGATATTCCTTTGAGAGCCTACCATTAGATTCCTGTGTCCCACAAACAGCCTACCTAACGCTCTCTTACATTACCAATTTAGAAGCTATAGACATTACCCCTAACTATACTTAAGTACGGACAACTTCCTACCCCATTTGTTACCTTAGAAACACCACCTAATTACACTCAGCACCAACGATTAGGTCAGATAGGAAAAAACATCTCTAGGCTAGCCCAAAACAATACGAACAGCCGCGTTGGTTCGTTTATGCCTTGCTCTTGCCATTCAGCTTAGATTTAGTGATATTTCCCCTTTAGTGACTTTTAGACTATATACATATATACACACATACGTCACCTTAGAAACACATTGCAAGCATAGGTATTATACGAGGGCTACAACATTTTAAATGTTCTGCTCGTATGCTATCTAGGCCACAACTTTTATCATCATCTAACTTATTAGCCTGACAGATTTCTGAGTCATTAATTAGTAGTTCCTCAGAGCGTTCTAAATTTAGGCATATATTTAGTCTATCCCCCCCGAGACAATTAAATAGGGTTTCATTATGATTTTTCCACAGTTCTGCAATGTTTTTTGCGCCATGTACACCCTCTATTACATTTGGCAAGGTAAGATTACTATTGTTAATTTTATTAACCTCCTTCCAGAATTCCCGACTGGAAGTATTGCTATTGCCTAATTTCCTGGCTAGAGATTCTCTTCGAAGATTGTCTTCATTTTTCCTTATAAATCTAAGAGCACCCTTGAACCTAGCACGAGTTCTATTTTTCAGTTGGAAGAGTTCCCCCTGCCTAGGTTTCCCCATAGCAACCCATTCCACGAATACATTTTTTGCTACATCATACAAATCAGCACAGTATTCTGCCCACCCTGGATTGACATTTACTTTTCCCCATTTTTTATTCTTAAAACTACTTCCACTCACACCCTTAATGGCATGTTCAAGCTCACCGTAATACTTATTTAAGAGATCTATATGGTTTACAACTTTACATCTACAAACCAAAGCTTCTGCAGGAATCCTCACAAGCCGTAGTACATCAGTCTGCATTGTATCGTAGTATGCCTCAGAGTGACTAAGATTTTACCAATTAACCTTATAGTAATCAGCATTATCACAGTCATTGTCTATTAGTCTAGGATCTGGCCCAGAGTTCGTATAAATTTCTGGGTGCAGAGGTTTTGACGACTGATCTAGACTAATTTTGGGCCGGAGAATCCGAATTTTTCTATGCCATCGCACCAAATTGGTGGGAAAGTGGTCAAAATGGCAAAAAATTGGCAAAAATTGAAAAATTTTATCAGTTTTTCGTATTTTTGTCATATTCTTGAGTTGAACAAATTTTTAAGGGCAATTTTTTGTTTGAGAATCTGTTTTTGTAACATACTGCTGCCTGAACCAAGAAAACTGACAAAAATGTCAAAAAATAACAGCAAAAATAGTAAAAAATTAAGTAAATATTGTCAAAAAATCGCAAAACTTACATTTTTCGCTATTTTGGTGCATAAACTAGCTCTAACCAATCATATCGAACTAAATAGTCAAGAAATTAGATATTAATAGCTCTGCAAGAATTTATTAAAACAAAGTATGCACAAATGTCTAAATTTCGGGTATAAATCGATAAAAATGGTTGTAAAATACTTGAAAAAATAGCTAAAATATAAAAAAATAGTACTAATTTTATGTTATTCTTAGGCTTGCTTGTTGTAAAATGCTTGAACTTCTTATAGAATCGATCTATTTGATTTCTTTAGAGTAATTAAGTCATATTTATTGTGTTTCAGGTTTAGTATTGGTAGTAGCTACAAATTGAGGATCCCTGTATTCATTATGCGATTCAACAGATGATAGATCATGGTAAGTAATAATCGAATTGAATATTTAAAACATAAATATAAAGACCAATGTGTTACAAATGAATTTTTATATGTATAGAATAGAACCAGTTTATTATAATTGCAATTGCAAGAAGTCTTAGTATATTTTATTTTTTCAGGATGTATGTCAACTTGTGCCAGAAAAGAAGCATAGCTCAAACCTTGGTAAATGTATCTTGTGCCAGAAAAACAAAAGCCCAAGTGGAGAGAAATATTTGAGCAGCGGAGAACATGGAATAAAAAATTTGCTTCAGTTGGCTTCTGCGTACCCAAATGATGACAGAAGCAAGCGTTTGAAAGCTCTTACTGAGAGTCAGACTCCTTATATCCAGCTATGCAACATATAAAAAGTTCGTTGAACGTAGCCAGAAGTCTAAAAATGCTGAATCTGAACCCTCCGATTCCTCCTTAGGGGAAGCATTAACTCCTCCAGAAAATAGTTCAAGCAAAAGGATTAAAACACAGCATATCAAGGATATGAAAGTGTGTATTTTGTGGTTCAGCTCGAGTCAAATTGAAAGGTGGAAACATTGACCATGATTTGTTTCGGATATGTACTCCAGGTCGTGCCCAAAAGTTATTGAGTTATGCTCACTTGTTCCAAGACGATGTTTTTACCAGAGTAGCGATGTTAAACGAATACAAAGATGTATTCGCTGCAGATGTATTTTATCATAATAATTGTATAAAGAAGCATTTTGCAGCCTATGATCGCAGAATAGAGACGATTTTGGAAAACAGACAACAAGAAAATGAAGTTATGGGTTCTACTGACATGGTTCAAGAAGCGTTTAATGATGTAGTCTCAAAAATAGACTTCACATGCTGTGAATACAGTGTCACCTACTTGAGACAAGAGATCAATAAAAAGCTGAACCAGGATGAATCTATCAGTAACTATTTGGTTAAGAGCCTGCTTATAGACAAATTTAAGGACACCATTTATTTTACATATCCTAGCAACAAACGAAAATCCCAGATGGTTTATTCTGTCTAGATTGAGAGTGCAAGAATTGTTGAAACTTTGCGGAAATCATCTGTCGAAAACGTTGCTAAGGACCTAAGGAAAGAGTTAAAAACTTACAGTTTTGGTTTACGCTCTACTGTAGCTATTGTGATCCAAACGATCTTGAACTAGCCTTAAAACGCTTCCAAAATGAACGTCCTCCAATATGGATGGAATTTCTTCAGCATTTGTTTTCCACCCGGAATGTATCAGATAGCAACAATCAGTTGATGCTGAAGTGTGACATTATCTTCCAGATGTTGTTTTACATCCTTCATAATGGTTTGGAGCCCACTCCATTGCATGTCGGATTTGCTCAAACTATACATAACCTGTCACAGTCTAAAGATCTTATTGAAATTGCAAACAAACGGAGCATTTGTGTAGGATATCAAGAAGTTCGCAAAATAAATTTTGCACTAGCAAAACGTACAATATCTTTATGTGGTTCATATAGAGTTCCAGTTCCTCCAGTATTTGATCAAAACCATCCAATTCAAGCAGCAATGGATAATTTTGACACCTTGGAAAATACCTTGTCTGGAATTGGTTCGACACACGATACGGTGCTAGTTTTATTCCAAAATGCTCCATTAAGCTCTGCACCAACACAACAGCATACTAATAAGATCAGTGAAGCTCCAGAGTCAACCCTCCGGCTTGGCAAGTTACAAAGCGTTCTTCCTTACCAAGAAATTATCTCGATTGGACCAAGACATGAACGAGGTACAATAAGTCAAGATTTCCAAGTCTCTGAATACAAGGCAAACGATCATTTACTAGAGACTGTTAATCTCGACCATTTCCTGTGGTTTGTGATGCGATACAAACATAGAACAACCACAATACAGGGCTCTTCAACTAACTCAAATACTGACAATGATGACTTTGTTCCAAGCTTTGTTGCTATCAAAAGCCCTTTTGTAGGAGATAGTTTGAAGCCTACAACTATTGCGTTCACTCCCATACTGCCATACAAAGCAACTGAATTTGATACCATTTTTACAACAATGATTAACTTTCAGGACGTGCTTAAGCAGCAGAATAAGCCATACGGTGCACTGTGGTGTGATGGAGTTTATGCTATTGCGAAGGAAATTCAGCTCCTGAAGAAAGATCTGTTCAGTAATTTGTTTATCGGATTGGGTGGATTCCATTTTGAGAAGATTGTACTTGCTTGTATTGGATCTTATCTTCATATATTGGGAATTGAATCTGTTTTGGTTGAAAGCGAATGTTTCGGTCCAGACACAGTAAAATCCGTTATGAATGGCAATCATTATGTGAGAGCCAAGCAAGGATTATCTTTCGTGCACGAAGCAATAACAAGCATTATGTTCGATGGGTTTTTGAGTGTCGATGAACACCGTAACTTATATCAAGATGCTGCGACTAAAATTTCAATTATGGTTGCAGAACAAGAGCAATGGGACGACTTTAAGTCTTCGATATATACTCTGTCTCAATCCTTTCAACAATATATAAAGCAGAGGTCTGATAGTAATGAAAACTTTCATTACTGGTATCATTTTACCAATAGATTGTATCCAATCATCAGAGATTTAACCTATTCAATGCGGGCAAACTCTTTGCCAAACTCTTTGCCACTTTTGCAAGATTTTCAATCAACTTCATCATCAGAAATAATATATGATCTTATCTCACAGTCTTTCACAACATGCAAACCTAAGAGTTTTATAAAATTAGCACTATTTTTTATATTTTGTCTATTTTTTCAAATATTCTACAACCATTTTTAATCATTGTAACCCAAAAATTAGACATTTGTACATGTTTTTGTGTTAGGAAATTTTAGTAGAGCTATTAATATCTAATTTCTTGACTATTTAGTTCGATAAGATTGGTTAGAGCTAGTTTATGCACCAAAATAGCCAAAAATTTAATTTTTGCGATTTTTTGACAATATTTACTTAATTTTTTACTATTTTTGCTGTTATTTTTTGACATTTTTGTCAGTTTTCTTGGTTCAGGCAGCAGTATGTTACAAACACAGATTCTCAAACAAACAATTGCCCTTAAAAATTTTCAACTCAAGAATATGACAAAAATACGAAAAACAAATTTTTTCCATTTTTGCCAATTTTTTGCCATTTTGACCACTTTCGCACCAATTTGGTGCGATGGCATAGAAAAATTCGGATTCTACGCCCCAAAATTAGTCTAGACCAGTCGTCAAAACCTCTGCACCCAGAAATTTATATGAACTCTAGGCCAGATCCTGTACTATATGTCAGGTAGCTACCATACAATCAAGCCCTACTGCAAATGGGATATGATCAGATTCAAATACATCATAAAGTATAGACATGCTATTGATTATATTATAACCATCGTGGGAGGCTATACAGTGGTCTAGCCACGAGTGAATCTCCCAGGCATCACCAACATATGTAAATGAGTCATTAGGGAGTAGCAATTTACTGGCAAGTTTGTAGTCGCATGCCTCACAGTAATTCATAAGAAGCTTAGCAAAATCTGAACCCGGTTTAGTGATATTGCTGTTAAAATTACCAACCACTATAACACATGAAGAGTCCAGCTCCTCTAGCAGTATATTTAGTTTACAGAGTCTATCTAAATATACCTCCTCATTTTTCAGCACACTCATAAGGTATATAAACATTGAAATATACAGTATTTTGTTGTCAATCGTTAGTTTTATGGCTACAACCCACTCATATTCATAACTAATGGGCTCTATAAACCTATCCAGCTGTGAGTGCCACATTATAGCTACACCTTCCTTCCTATTCTGTCTGCCCACAATAATAACTTCACTATCATCATTGGGTGAGTTAGCTATTCCCCTCCTGTAGTTGGGCTTAATATTGTTTAAATCTTTGCACTGTTGTTTAGAGAGCCAAGTTTCCTGAAAACAAGAAATGTCATGTGCAGATAAAAGTTTATTGCTCTCACTGTCAGCATTGACTTTTAGGCCTCTACAGTTATAGCTACTAACACTGAGTTTGTGAAACTGGGCCATTATTTTGATACATACTATCACTGTTCTCACTGGGTGTCTCCCTGGGATTGCATGGTAGAGTCTACTTACGCGTATTTTTGTGGATTGAGTTTTTCCTGAAGTTCACGTTATACCAACTATAGTAGATTCCTTCAGGCCAGACTTCTGGCCCCATAAATGCAGAGGGGTCCTCACATTCTGCCTTAATGTAGAAGGAGCTGTAGGTATCTGATCGTCTACTGGTTAATTTGGAGCAGGTAGTCCCAATTTTCGTCATTTCAAGCAGGTATTCTTCTAGTTCTGAAGCAGATTGGTCAGGTGGGAAACGGGAGGCAAATACATGGGCCTGCCGAGATATTTTCACTGCCTTAATTGTTGTATTCATTGCTAGCCCTAGCCGTGGTTCTTTTCTGCATGGAGAGGGGTTCCCAGAGTCCTGTTTCTTTTTCTGACGCAAACCCCTTTTACGAACTGTTGTCCACCCATGCCCTACATTCTGCTCACCGTAGTGACTAGCTGCCAAGCAGGTTTGAATAGTCCCTTGAGACATGGCCACATTACTAAAGGTCTCAGTAGCATTGCCTTCTGTTGCAGTTAATTTGTCGTTTGTTTGTGTTGGAGATTCATCATACGACAGACTATGCAGTTCAGGGTATATACGTATTACCTGCTGCCCACTGTTAGGATGGTTGTTCGTGTTCGTACAAGTTTTTATGTCACTGGACTTCTCTTTTAGAACTTGAGAGTAAAGTACCTTACCGTTTTCTCCCTCCTCTAGTTTGGATATAAAGCTCTGCTGAGCTGTGAGAGAAGATGGTGTGAGAATAGGAGCGGCAGGCCTCCTGTCCTGAGGATCACTATACTGTGTCGTGGTGATGACGATATTCCTATCTGGATGGGCAGTTTGCCTGCCTACACATCCATTCGCTCACAACATCATTTCCATAAACTCTTTGAATGTTTTTTGCGGATTCACTAGTGTTAGATCCTTTATGGAACTCATACAGCATCACATGTCGAATATGCTCTTTCGTGGGCTCCATCTTTTTTCAATTACTGTAATATCGTAGGGGTAGCGTCGTAACTGTATGAAAAACACCAGAGAAAATATTCATTAGCCTAATCTTACACTAGCCTAAGCCTACACTAGCTATGAAAAAACTATATAGGGCTATGGGTTGATTGCCTGATACCCTCATCCGTTGGAAATTTCCATCAGATTTCAGTGGAGAGATAACGACAAAAGCCCTATGTTTTTTCGTTAGAGAGTTATGTACAGTATGTGTAAGTCTTCAAAGGACCTCTTTATATTTAATTGTTTTCGGTAATTCTAGCCTCAGGATTTGTAATGCCTATGTGAACGAAAGAAAGTGTCCCACCTTATTTTCGCTGGGCCTTAGTTTGCTTCGATGTAGGGCGTGACGGTCTTCTTCGATGTAGGGCCGTTACGATGGAGTTACACAATGAGTTCACTCGATGTAACTAATATAGGCAGTCACTATTTAAACACCTGAAGGAATAGGCCCATCCTTTTTATAGTTATTAGGTTTTATATTCTAAGGAATTCACTCAGAACTTTAGGGAAGACAAAAGCACATCTTCCCTGTTTAAAGCATTCGCTGTAACATAAAGAGCTCCGAGCCAAAGCTGCTATAATATAATCTTTGTATTTTTATTATAAATTGCTGATTTGGCAAAGGTCGTTGACTCGTTTCTCGATGTAATTCTCACGAGTTGGCAATGGAAAAGTTTGATCACGTGAAATAATAAATGTTTCTTGTGGTTATGTAGGCCCGACGCCTACATACGGGTTCTATGTATGTATGGCAATCATTTCATTCCCATTAGGCTATGTCGCCAATCCCGAGGCAATTTTGTAGATATTTAATTCAATTAATTAATAATTTATATTTAATTATGAAATAAAGGTATCACATACGATACCATGTTGTAAGCACGTATAGTTTTTCCATATACTGGGGGGGGGGGGCGGAGAAAAATTTGTATGTTATTGATCAAATTTTTTGACAAACTGTGTTTTAAACCATGTGAAATGGATTGAAAAGAATGAAATAGGAATTTAGGAAGAGAAAGGTTACTCAAGACCTATTTAAATACAAAAGTTCAAGAGGCCAAATTCTCAAGTTTAGTTAAAGTTATGTCAATCAGTTTGACTCCCCTTAGGTATAGGAAATTTACGAAATTAAAGTAAAGTTATTAAGCATTTTAACTTTGCTCATTATTTGTGTAAATTTTATGTCACCAGTTTTTAAATGCTGGTTTATTAATGTTGTTTTGTAGTTTTGTCATGTTTTGTTTTGTTAACGATTTATGTTTTGAAGTGACTTCTACGTTGGTGAGTTAATTGAAATGTACTGTACTTCCATGTTGTGTTGTTTGGTTAAAAAAGTTTGTACTGTATTCAAACCTCCTACCACTTCAGATTAATCAATACTCGTAGTTTTAGTGGAGTAAATGTTACTCCTCCACAGGTAGATCTGGAGGGCTTGGAGCTTTGAATCCTGTACTGTTTTTGTGTTGTTTGGCCTATGGCCAAGGGAGGCCATAAGACCATTGTTGTTTGGCCTATGGCCAAGGGAGGCCATAGAACCGGTTCTTTGGTCTCTGGCCAAGGGAGGCCATAAGACCGTTGTTTGGCCTATGGCCAAGGGAGGTCATATGACCGTTGTTGTATAGTAGTTTGGGCTATGGCCCAAGTAGCCATAAAGCCCTCTTGAATAGTTTGGGCTATGGCCAAGGGAGGCCATCATCCCCTTGTTGAATAGGTTGGGCTATGGCCAAGGGAGGCCATCAGCCCCTTGTTGAATAGGTTGGGCTATGGCCAAGGGAGGCCATTAGCCCCTTGTTGAATAGGTTGGGCTATGGCCAAGGAAGGCCATCAGCCCCTTTTTGAATAGGTTGGGCTATGGCCAAGGGAGGCCATCAGCCCCTTGTTGAATAGGTTGGGCTATGGCCAAGGGAGGCCATCAGCCCCTTGTTGAATAGGTTGGGCTATGGCCAAGGGAGGCCATCAGCCCCTTGTTGAATAGGTTGGGCTATGGCCAAGGGAGGCCATTAGCCCCTTGTTGAATAGGTTGGGCTATGGCCAAGGAAGGCCATCAGCCCCTTTTTGAATAGGTTGGGCTATGGCCAAGGGAGGCCATCAGCCCCTTGTTGAATAGGTTGGGCTATGGCCAAGGGAGGCCATCAGCCCCTTGTTGAATAGGTTGGGCTATGGCCAAGGGAGGCCATTAGCCCCTTGTTGAATAGTTTGGGCTATGGCGAAGGAAGGCCATCAGACCCTTGTTGAATAGGTTGGGCTATGGCCAAGGTAGGCCATCAGCCGTTTGATGAATTTGTTGGGTTATGGCCAAGGTAGGCCAAGACCCTTTGGAGTAGAGTAGTTTGGGCTATGGCCAAAGTAGCCATAAAGCCCTTTAAAGTAGAGTAGTTTGGGCTATGGCCAAAGTAGGCCATAAAACCCTTTAGAGTAGTTTGTTTGTATGTGCCACTGTCTAACCATATAATTTTTGGCACAAAATTATGTGCACAGAACCAGAGCGCAGCAAGAAAAGCTTTTACTCTCCGATCCTTGGTTATGTTCAGACAGGTTGTTGTGTTTGAGAAACATGGAAAGAGTAGTGTGTGTGTGTGTGTGTGTGTGTGTGTGTGTGTATTGCATTCCTCTGAATCCAGTTGGTCTTCAAAACTTGGATTCATCACTCCAGTGAAGTCAATACCCGTAGTTATAATTGAGTAAATGTTGTGTGTCCTACAGGTAGGTCTGGAAGGTTTGGGGTTTTGAAGGAATCCAATCTGTTTGCAAGGAATGTGTGTGTCTGTTGATGAAATCTGTTGTGTGATTCTTCCTTGAAAGAAGAATTGGATGTTTGGAGTCGTATGTATATATTTATATACTGTACCGTACGTATGTGTGTAAATGTGTACTTTGTTGTAGGGTTTTATTTTTGGGTTTTGTGTTAGGTTAACCAGTTTGGCTGAGTAAAGTTCCTCAAATGTTGCATTTGAGACCCTTATATCAAGCCTTGTCTGTTTTATGCCTATATGTGAAATAGGACTTAGAATAGGTTGCGCCTATATGTGAAATAGGACTTGGAATATGTTGCGCCTATATGTAAAATAGAACTTAGAATAGGTTGCGCCTATATGTCAAATAGGACTTAGAATAGGTTGCGCCTATATGTCAAATAGGACTTGGAATGTTGGCCTATATGTCAAATAGGACTTAAAATAGGTTGTGCCTATATGTGAAATAGGACTTAGAATAGGTTGCGCCTATATGTCAAATAGGACTTAGAATAGGGTTACGAATAGGTGTTAGGTGGGTGTAGGTTTGAATTCGTGCAATTGCTTTAGGTCTTTGTGATGTTAAAGTTCCGAGTTGAATTTTTTGTGATGTTAATGAGTCTTATGAGTAAGTTAAATTGCTGAAATAAATTTTATAACCTACACCACAGGTTGAATTATAAATTTAGTGTTTTTAGTTAGGATAGGCCTTGAGTGTAAAGAGTAGGGCCTACTTTGTGAGGTAGGCTTCATGTATATTGAAATGGCAAATTGTAGTTTGAAGTAGGACTTTAGTGCATGAGTGTTAGGCCTACTAGTTAAGGTAAAGTGATTTGGGCCTACTAAATAGGCTTATGTTGAAATTGGTCTTTTTTATAGGACCTAAAATGAGTTAAGCCTGTTAAATGAACAAGGCTTTGTTTTGAGTTAAAGAGTAGGACCTATTAAATAGGCTTAATGTTGTGGGCCTATTTTTATAGGACCTAAAATGAGTTATGCCTGTTAAATCAACAAGGCTTTGTTTTCGGTTAGTGTAAAGGTAATAGGGATCGGCACCCAGTAGGTAATAGGGATCGGCACCCAGTTGCACGGGCCACCATATGAAAAAAGTATAGTGGGGTTATGGTTGAAATTGGAGTTAGGCCTAATGAGCTAAGCCTAGCCACTGTGTGTGTCAGTGTAAATTTTAGAGGGGTTCGTTCCCCATATACGGGCCACCATGTGAAAAAACTATAGTGGGGTTATGGGTTGATTGCCTGATACCCTCATCCGTTGGAAATTTCCAGCAGACTTCAGTAGAGAGATAACGACAAAAGCCCTATGTTTTTTCGTTAGAGAGTTATGTATGTGTAGGTCTTCAAAGGACCTCTTTATATTTAATTGTTTTCGGTAATTCTAGCCTCAGGATTTGTAATGCCTATATGTGAACGAAAGAAAGTGTCCCACCTTATTTTCTCTGGGCCTTAGTTTGCTTCGATGTAGGGCGTGAAGGTCTTCTTCGATGTAGGGCCGTTACGATGGAGTTACACAATGAGTTCTTGTATTTTTATTATAAATTGCTGATTTGGCAAAGGTCGTTGACTCGTTTCTCGATGTAATTCTCATGAGTTGGCAATGGAAAAGTTTGATCATGTGAAATAATAAATGTTTCTCGTGGTTATGTAGGCCCGACGCCTACATACGGGTTTTATGTACGTATGGCAATCATTTCATTCCCATTAGGCTATGTCGCCAATCCCGAGGCAATTTTGTAGATATTTAATTCAATTAATTAATAATTTATATTTAATTGTGAAATAAAGGTATCACATACGATACCACGTTGTAAGCACGTATAGTTTTTCCATACTAGCCTAAGTCGTTCTGTATCATTCTGTATCGTGAATTTATTAGAAGAACGGTTAATCTATAATTTTTTTAATGTCCAAGTGAATCATAAAAACACTTGCTTAAAAATAGAACTAATGAACAGCCAATTTTTAGCTTTGTGTCGAACCAAACCCAGAAACAAACCCTCTTGCTTGTTAATAACTAAAATTACATTTACAACTGCCAATCTTTAGCTTGTTGCCATTATTGTAGATCTATGAAATGCTGTAAAATTATCATAGGGAATTAATGTAAATTACACCATTCTGAGGAATAATGAATTACGAAAAAATGTGCCATCGGATCGTCTCATCTCATAAGACCGCCAAACAAATTTTCTTCACTTCAAAAGGATTCACCGGCATTTTTTGTTGGCAAAAATGTCAACTTTTTCCGGCATCACCTCCATGACATGAAATGGCATCAGTAGACTGGACGCGACCGCAACAGATTCAAGATAGCCGCCACACATAAGCGGACACACAAATCTCGACAACTTTCAAGTTGATGTCTTGGTCAATTTGTCAAATCGAGGCCAGAGTCAAGTTCTTGAGAATTATCTTGGATGTACGTAAACCGTCATTCAAAGAGTACACTGAGCATAACAAATTAACAAGTCTCATACACGTGTTGTAGCTTAGCTTTCTGCCGGTGACGCTTGTCAGTTTCGTGCTCCTTCTTCCTATCAAAATTAACAGTGTTCAAAGTCAGTGAACCATTGTGTTACTTATCCACTAAAATTTGTGAATGTGCCAAGATTACGCAGTTACAATCTCATCAGATAAACTGCAATACTTAACTAGTAATATTACATAAAATATATCTTCAAAATTTTCTAGCGACATCCGGCCAGGGTTGCCAGATGATATTTCTTAAAATCGGACAGATGCGTCCCAAAAATCGGACATTTAACATTGAAATCGGACAGACCCAAATTTTTTCGCTTCGTTCCATTATTTTAGGCTAAAATCCAATACTATAACCTTCCAACCACCTTATCACCCATTTGTAATTGAATAACATAGTTTGTAAGTACTCGATTATCAGTTTCATTACATTAAATGCTAATAAATGAGAATATTTCTGAGCTTCGGACCAGAAAGCTGAAAAATAATGTTTCCTTTCCCTCCTAATAAACTTTTCCAAAGTAATCAATCCTATATAAATATTCTAGAAACTTAAAAATATAAAAAAAAAGATTTTTTTTATTTAATATGCCTACCTTTTTTAAAACTGCACTGAAAGAATGTCATCAAATGACTCCAGTACCTCCAAATTTTCAGCATCTACTATTTCACTCGTACTTGGTTATTTGGGATCGTTTGGGGCTTTGACATTGTACATTTTGCTGTTAAAAAGACAACATTTTTTGGTAACTTCAAAGTTTTTGCAGCACTGTTCATTTGTTAGAAGATGTGTTCTTATATGCAGGAGCGCATCTAAGTTTTCAGAGACTATTTTATTTCTAGCTTTGGTCTTTACATTTGTTACGTGGGAAAAGACTCTTTCAACAAACGCAGTACTGACAGGAATACAATACGAATCCAAGGCAATGGTCGTAAGTTCATGGTAGCACTTTTCGCTAGCAGCATTTTCATAATTTAGAACATACACCCAAAAGTTGATCGGATTTTTCGGAATTTGTCTGGAAATTCATCCCGCCAATTAACTTTTATTAAAATTCGTTCGTATTGGTTAGCTACCGTCATTGCATTGAATTTTTCTTGTTTGATTAGGTGCTCAATGTTGACTTCACTAAACAGTGGTCTAGTGTGTCTAAGTATAATATTTGGATCAAAGCATTTAACATACTTCATTTTCATAGTGGAGCTATGAATTCTTTGGTCAACTTGTTTGATAATTTCTATCAAAAAATCAAGACAGCGTTGCTTGATCACGTTCTTTCTGTCCACGCTTAAGCTACTGCATTTCAACTCATATTCAAACTTTTCCCCAAGTTTAGCATCACGGAATAGGTCCCATGAAGTTTTTCTTTGCCGAAAATCTCTATAGACTTTTTGAAGGACAAAGTTCTTCAACTCTTCCAGGTCATCAAAAAGTTTACTAAGATTAGGATTTGAAGCTTGGAAAGCTGCATTCACAAACTCGAAGTTCTGAATTATTGGGCAAGCAAAGTGAAGATAAAGTTTATTGGTTTCATCTAGAAGCATATCCTTTAGGGTGCGTGCCGTATAGTTCTTTTCGACAATAGAACTAAAGTACGCCTGAGTTCTTCCCATTGCTGCAAGATTATTTGTATACATTTCCCTCTAACCAGTGGCGGTCCTAGCTTACATGACGCCCTGGGCGAACCTCACCTTCAGCGCCCCCCCCCTGTTCGCCAACACACACACATTCGAATCCCCCAAAATAAAGGACAGACATAACTCTTTCACAAAATAACTTTTTATTGGACTAATTGTTGGAACTTCAGAACCAAAACAAAGACTCAAATTTCTGAATTTTACAAATCCTTCATCACGTAAATAGAATAACTCACTTAAGAGAATGTAATTATGATACTATGAACAGGAAAAATACAAATTAAATTGCACAACTGCCATAAATAAACTAGAGAATCAAATTTCTAAATTGTACAAATGCTCTATCACATAAATAGAATAAGACACTTAAGAGAGGGTAATTATTATGCTACACTTTGAACAAGAAACAAAATAAATTGCACCACAGCACAACTGCCATCTAAAGCCTGACTCTTCTTACCTTCCTTGATGCAAAGTCATGAATTAAATCATCATATGAAATCTGCTCAGCAATTGTATGATTTATACTGATGATGGCCAGACCGGTAAGGCGTTCCTGTGACATAGTTGACCTCAGGTAGGATTTGATGAGCTTCAGCTTTGAAAAGCTCCTCTCTGCTTCAGCAACAGTGACTGGAAGAGTAAGACCAATTCTGAGAGCAGTCCACAAATTTGGATATATTTCAGAGAGCTCCCTTTCATGGATAAATGTCAGCAGTTCAAGCAAGGATATGGTCTTTGATGGCAAGTCAGGCAAGTTCTTCAGCTCCTGTGCAAGCTCTCTGCCATCCAAGTCAGATTGTCCCTTAAAGTGTAGTGTAGTACTAAGGTTCACACATTGTTCTGTCAGCTCCTCAAATGTGAGATTTTGGAAATGTGTCAGCACTCCAAACTTCTCTCCCACAATTTCCAACGTGGAAAATCTTTCCTGAATGGCTGATGTTGCAGCATCAACCACTGCATTGAAAAATGTCACCTCCAGCTTCTTCAAAGCATCAATCAAGGGCTCATCAGATGCTTCATAGGAGAAGTGCCGCTTTGTGGACCTCAGCCGTTTTTGTTTTAACACAGCCTCCACATTCATTTGTTCACAGATATCTGTGGCTGCCATTTGTGCAGCCACAAAACCTGTTGCCCTGTAATTGCGGAGACCTCTCTCTGTTTTTTTTAGGAGATTTACTGCAACATCAACGTGCATGCTAGGAGACTGCATCTGCTTGCTCACATGCTGAATTTGGCACAACAGGTCATGCCACACCACTGAACAAATGGCGAAGCGGTATGACCCAACCTCCTCTGACAGAGATTGAGCCTCGACCTTTATTACAGAGTCTTTGGTGTGGTCCCTCACCTCGATCAGTGCATCTCTCACTGCAGCTGCCTGATATCTCAGGGGCTCCACACTCTTGATCTTGCTTTCCCACCTTGTATCAGACCACATCTTCAATGTGATGTTCACATGTTTTTTCAAAATGGCCCATCGTTGTGTGGAGGCTGAAAACAAGTTGTAAAGCTTCTGCAAGATGCCAAAGTAACTTGTGGCATCAATAGATCCCTTAGCAGCATCGGCCACAAGCAAATTCAGAGAATGAGCCCCACATGGAACAAACAGAGCTCTGGGATTAATTTCTAGGAGCCTGGATTGAACACCCTTGTTTTTTCCCCTCATGTTGGCCCCGTTGTCGTATGATTGTCCTCTACAGTCCATGAAAGGAACTTTTAGCTCCTCCAGTCTCTTCAGAATCAGAGATGCCAAATGTTGACCAGTGGACTCCTCTGCCTCCAAAAACCCCATGAAATGTTCCTTTATATGGGGCTTCCCCTCCAGTGACACAACCCGAATCACAACTGACAACTGTTCAGTGTGGCTGATATCTGGAGTGCAATCTAGAATTATTGAAAAAAACTTTGATTGTTTGATGTCGCTCACCATTGCTGAAATGGTCTTGCTGCTCGACAAATCAATGAGTTCGTTTTGTATGTGGTGGCCGAGGTAGCTGGTGTGACTGGAGGTCCCTTTTTGGACACGGTTAATGTGCTCTTGCATTATAGGATCAAATTGTGCCATCAGTTCAACTTCTTTCAGAAAATTGCCATTTGATGGTGAGAACAATTTTTCTGTATGTCCCCTTAGTGCCAAATTCCTAACTGCCAGAGAATGCACAATAGCAGTGAGACGTGTCAGCACCGCTCTCCATCTCAACTTCTCAGCCTCCAGAAGTGCCATCTCCTGCTTGTCAATGGTCTCCCCCTTTCTCATCCTCACTGCCAGTTCTTTCCAGATTTTCATAGAATTTAGGTGTTCTGAACTGTTGTCATGTGATGTGAGCAATGAGCTTGCATGCTTCCAGTCCGAGAGTCCAAACTTGTTAAATTTATTTTCCTCTTGGAAAATAATGTACACAGAAACAGAAAAGGCTGTTGTTTTAAGGAATAGACCAACCAACTTCTGGTTATATTTTCCCCACTAACCAATGACTTCCTGAAGTATTGATGGTGGAAACTTCTTCCGTCACTGTCGTTTCTAGGGAATACAAAGTCAGATGGTACTTGACTTGGTCCCCTGGAAACCAGTTGTGTCCGAATTCTCTCAGTCAGAACTGAAGGCCAGTTAGCAGGGTCGGTGGACAGAGACTCATCCTCAGGAGGCGATTCGGCTCCAGGCTTTCTAATAGAAAGAACAAGAGCATTACTCATTAGTATACACACCTAAGTTAGATAACACATTATTCACAGCACTTTGTTATGGTGGTGGTGTTATGGAATTATGGTGGTGAAACACCACACATACCAGTAACCCAGACCCAGTGATAATAACATTATAATTTATAACTGTTTGCAAAATGCTTTGCAGGGATGCACACACATACACACACACACACAACGCACACATCACAGACATATGTGCACACAAACTCACCTGAAGAGTCCTGCCGGGGAGAAGTAGAAGCAAATGGGTCTTCATCCTCAGGATCAGACTGCATTTGTGGAGACATATGTGAGGCTGAGGAGGTAGATGGCTCCTCAGCCTCAATAATGGCAGAAGTAGACGGCTTCTCATCCTGGCTAGTGGCAGAGGGTGTTCCAAAATATTTCAAAAGTGCCCCTGCAAATAGTAAAATAGAACATAACAGACCAATGCACGAATAGGCTAGTACAATTAATTTAACATGTTATTAAGCACAATTTATTAAACTTTTAGAATAGGAAACAAATGAATAATACAACCTCCTTGGTTAATGGCTAATTAATATACATAATAGTACACTTCAAATGACTCAGAAAGCTATATCACAAAATAGCAGTGCAATATAGCAGTGAAGAGTAGATGACATAGCTCTATACCTTTATCTTTTGCTCGTTTCTCCTCTTCTTCTTTCCTCTTTTTTCTAAACTGAGCACCTGATTAGCTTTGACCTCTTCTTATCCATTTGCGGTTATTTGACAGACCTTAGTGGCTTAGTGTGAAGATTCGTTCTGTAATAAATAATATACATTTCACTATTTAACCAAACCCAGAAAAATAACATTACATATGTTAAAGTATGGGCCTTTATTCCCAATAATATTAATCTGGAAGCATTTTGCATTGTTTAGGTCTTTTATGGGAAGGTTTATGGAAAATGCAATAGATGGTTTTTTATTAATAAAAATATATTATTGATCTTTATTATTTATTTTATTTATTTTTTATTTTATTTATTTCTTTATTTATTTATTCTTATTTTATTTTTATTTTTTTTGCAGGCGCTCATGCCGCCCCTCCACAAATGCCGCCCTGTGCGGCTGCCCATATTGCCCATATGAGGAACCGCCACTGCCTCTAACTAACCAACGAGTAGTACTCGGACTGACAATTTTTCGTAATTTGTATTTCCATCATTCATTGCTGAATAAATCTTTTTGTAGTCGTCTCGACGAAGGGAACTCACGCTAAACCAATTGGAAATTTCAGATATAAGGAACACTAAATTAGAAGGTAAGCAAGCAAATGCCTTTTGGCAGCATAATGCCAAACTATGGCATGTACATTTTACAAATGTAATGTTTGGGTTCATATTTCTGAATCTTGAAAATACTGAATTATGTTCACCACTAACATTATTTGCTCCATTTGTTCCAAGGCCAATACAATTATTTACATCAATGTTATTTGTAGTAAAAAAATTTTCGATGGCTTTAAAGACTTTCACCAGTTGTTGATATCACAGGCATTATTCCTAGGAAGGAGGTTTGCACTCTCTGGTGCTTAGTAGAAAAATATCTTACGCACAAACACATTAATTCGTCAATTATAATGAATATTTTGAGTTTTTTAAATCATCAACTAAATCCTCACGCAAAGCCACAGCAATAACATTCATAATTAAACACATACATTTTGTTCGATGTAACTTGACTTTTTCAAGTACGCTTCCTTTACTGTAACTTGCTACCAGATCAATTTGGTGATTAACTGATCGTATACTACAATGACAAACTGTTTGTACACTATATTTGATTTCAAACTCTTTAAGATCCTTGCTTATATTTTGACTACTAGCTACGTTGCTAAATATATCTGAAATTTTATTTGAGTTTGTAAAAACTATTGACATTCTTTCTATATTTTACAGATTTCTCATGCTCATTAAAAGCAGACTTATGCATATTAGTTAATACACGATTGCACCACTTGCACATACAATTATTGTTCTTCCACGTAAGCCATTTAAATCGTTTTTCCCAATCTTTGTTATATTGCCTGCTATCATTATAAATATTTTTCCACTTTCCCATTTTGAAGGGCTATTTATAATCTAAGTAATTAGAAGGCACTTATTTATATATTCATAAATCAAAGCAACTATGCTATATCCCACACAGCTGCAGTAATTAAGCTTGCTTTGCAACTGATCACCGGCTCACCCTCACTCCCTCAAAATGACAAACTAACTGTTGCCAACTTGCCACTTAGCCGAAAAAAGATATTTTCTATTACTGGAGAAAAAATTCCACAAAGTTTAATTGATCTTTTCTACGTAATTTTCAGTACAAATTATATATACAAGCGTAGAAGCTCGCTGTGAAAATAAATATTAAAGAAACAGTTTCAAGATCCCGACGTTTGACGGCCGTGTGTTCGAATCCTCGCCGGGATCTTGAAACTGTTTCCTTAATATTTATTTCCGTACAAATTTACTAATTTTGGATCAGTTTGGGTAGTCTGGAAATGAGCATAAAAAAGGCCAAAAATCGGCCAAAAAATTTGTGATCGGCCAAATACGTTTTTTATGGCCAAACATCTTCAGAAATGGCCAAAATTCTCAGATTTGGCATGCAACCCTGCCCTCAGGCCTCAGCACTCGATTGCCAAGGTCACGGACTCACACTGAGAAAAACGTTTCAAAACGTTGAGGGTCGGCACACATAAAATGCAGTAGACGCTTATGAAACGTTTCAAAACGTATATTCAGACTTTAGTGCCTACATGGCGATCTGACCAATCTAAAGAAGCAGAACTATAAATACAGAAGTTATATTTTTTTAAAAGTTTGTTTGACTTAATTTGTATTACGATGTTCTTCAAATAGGACAGAATCGGACAGTTTTAGGTTGTCCGGTTCATTTGAATTTCATTCGGACAAACGGACCTCAAATAGGACAGAATCAAACAGTTTTGGGTTGTCCGGTTCATTTGAATTTTATTCGGACAAGCGGACCTCAAATAGGACAGACTGTCCGAAATCGGACAAACCTGGCAACGCTGCATGATCCGGCACTGCCTTTGTAGTCCTACGGCAAGCATTGACCTTGAAGTAACGGGTATACAAACAACCGAACGAACGAGACCTTTAAACGTACGAATGAACGAACGAACGAACGAGTGAATTTTAACCCCATAAATTGCTCAAAATGGCTTCCAAAGGTCAAGTGAACGCCCTGAAATCAGAAATGAAGGATCTAGCAAATAAGTATAATTCCCTCTTTGACTTAGTCCACAAAAGTAATAGTGTAATCAAAGACCTTGAGGCAGTAATAAAAGTTGTACAGCATAATAACGAATTGTTAGAGAGGGACAATGCAAAACTGGAATATAGAAATATAGAGCTCGAAAAGAGCATTCAGTATGCACGCGACGAGATAAAGGATCTTAACTCTAGTCTAAACTCGCTTACTAAAAATAATCGTAGCATGGAGATGATAAAAAACGAGCACGATTCAATTAGGAATAAATTAAACAGCCTAGACGATCATTCACGTGCCAATAACTTAATCATAATGCGGGTATCTGAAATGAATAGAGAAACAAATGGCGAAACGAAGAAAAAGGTGGAGGACATAATAAAAGATAGATTGAATTTGGGGAATATTAAGATCAAAAGTGCTTTTAGATTAAAAAAACAAATTCCACCACAAAAAGCAAATTCTAGAGTTAAAGACACGACTGAATCTAAGACGCCCACTTCAGCTATAAAAGTAATATGTGAGGATGAAACTCATAGAGATTTAATACTAAAAAACAGAAGAAAGCTGAAAGGATCAAAAATCTTCGTCAATGACGACGTATGTGAGGAAACACGTAAAATTCGTAAAGAAAAGCTCCCTAAACTCATAGAAGCGAGGAGACTCTGGAAAGTTGCCTACTTCCTCGGAGCGAAGTTAATATTAAAAAAAGAGAGACTCCTCCAACGCGGAATACTTCGGTCAAAGGAGTTCACCTTGTTAGTGAAGAAGCATTCGAAGCTATGAGAACTACGAAAATGCCAGCAGACAGTCAGCACACAGGAGGCCTGCGAATAACTCCGCATACAATCTCATTGTCAACTTTCCCATTCTCGGCTCAACTGGGCGGTAACCCCTTATTCCCGTATTCTGTATTTATTGAAATTGTTTGAGAACTACTGTTAAATGGCTTTCATCGATAAAGACTTTCATAGTATATGTGCCGATATTAATCATTTCAATTCATTACCAAAAAATTTTGTATCCAGTTTAGAGAATCTAGAACAGGAATCTGGTGTAGGCAATTGCATGGTCTCATCGATAGATGAGTTTAATGCCTTTGTATTACAAAAAGATGTTTATAAAAATCTTTCTTTGCTAAATCTAAACATTCGAAGCTTACCTAGGAACTATAACTACTTATTGGCCCTTTTGAAAACTTCTACGGTCAAATTTAGTGTTATAATTCTCACGGAAACCTGGTTAAATAGTAGTATTAAAAACCTGTATGGTCAGATTGGTGGGGGGTATCTCTGTGTTGGTGCATCAAACTTACGACTCTAACGAAGTATTTTCTGTATGTAATAGTGACAATGAAAACCTGATTGTTAATATAAAAGACAAAAGTAATGTATATTCTGTCCATGCAATATATAGACCACCTAATACTAATATCAATAGCTTTTTAATTCACTTAGATAACATGTTATGCAACTTTCATAAATCGAATGCCATAGTTGCGGGTGACTTCAACATCAATTTGCAATCTGAAGCAATCCCTCATAAATTTTTAAACTTAATGAATTCTTTCTATCTTAGTCATTCTATTACCAAACTCACTCGAGTCTGCAGCTATGGCAATCGAATAACAGAATCTACGATTGATAATATATTTGTAAATAGCAATGCCCTCGTAAATTCTGGAATTATAACCACAAACATCAGTGATCATTTTCCTACTTACGCTATATTCAATAACATTGTTCAGGTTGCGGACAAAACAACTATTGATTACAGAATATTCTCAGAGGTTAACAAAAGAAAATTTATTGGGGCTGTAGAAAATACTCGACTTGACTGTGACGAACCTTTAAATGACCTAGAGTCCCAGACCATATGTTTCAGTTCTTCTATGACACCTTATTCCATATTTTTAATATTTGCTTTCCTTTAAGGAGAAAAACAGTTTCGCCCAAAAGTGTCGCAAATCCATGGATCACTCCAGGAATTATCACTTCAATAAAGAAGAGATAAATTATTCAAATTACAATTACAGAGCAAAATTCCTAAAATACAATATACTCAATACAGAAACAAATTAACTAAAATAATCAAAATTGGAAAATATAACTATTATAACAATCAATTTTCCAAACGTAAAGGAGACATGAAAAACACTTGGACAACCATAAACAATCTTCTCGGAAAACAAATTAAGGAAAATTCAATAGTGAAATTAAATGTTGATAATAAAGGAATTACTGATGATATTGCTATTGCAGACTCTTTAAATGCACATTTTACTTCAATAGCGGATAAACTTCGCTCACAATTATGATAATAAATAATGATCACTCACCTCTAGAATATATGCCACCCAGCCCACTAAATTCATTTTCTTTTGTTCCTGCTACCTCTACCGAGGTCCAGAATATTATTGGTAAATTAAAAAATACAAAAAATAATATTCATAACATTCCTGTACCTATATTGAAACTTGTTAAAGATAAGATATCTGGAATTTTGGCTAAGATTAATTATATTATCAATCAAAGTATTTCCAAAGGAATATTCCCATCAATGCTAAAAACTGGTTGTATAACACCCCTTTTTAAAGGGGTTGATCCTATACTAGCAACAAACTACAGGCCGGTGTGTTCATTATCTGTGTTCAGCAAAGTTTTTGAAAAAATTTAAAAAAGTAGAATGCAGCGATATTTAGAATCCTACAACTTATTATCTCCAAATCAATATGGCTTCCGTAATAATAAAACAACGGAAATGGCTATTTTAAATCTTATGGAAAATGTAAATATAGCTAAGGAGAACAAAGAAATAATGATATCAATATTTATGGATTTGAGTAAGGCGTTTGATGTAATAGACCAAATATTCTACTTAATAAATTATATTGTTACGGCTTTAGAGGAGCAATCAATGATTGGTTTAAAAGTTATTGTCCAATAGATATCATTTTGTATCAGTAAATAAGGTTTACTCAACTAAAGCGCTTGTCAAACATGATGTGCCACAGGGCTAAGTTATGGGTCTGCTGTTATTTTTATTATATATAAATGACCTTCCACGTTCATCTGATATACAGGGTGTCCCGTAAGTCTGGACCCATACGGAAAAATAATAAAATTACAAAATAGTCCAAAAAATTTATTACATAATCTGTTCAAAGTGTCCGCCGTTGTGTCGCACACATAGTTGAAGACGCAATCTCCACTGCGACAGCACTTTCTGAATCACAGTCGCAGAAATTTCTTGACACGCCTCCACAATGCGTGCTTTAAGGTGGAAAATGTTCTGAAGTTTGACCTCGTACACTTTGGCTTTCAAGTGGCCCCACAAATAAAAATCATAATAAAAAATAATAAAAATAATAATAATAAATAATAATAATAACATAATAAAAAAAATATTATAAATCCCTATGGGTCCAGACTTACGGGACACCCTGTACTGAACTTCATAATGTTTGCAGATGATACAATTGTCACTTTTTCTTGCAAAGATGTTAATACAGCTAAGAATATATTTCATTCAGAATTCATCAATGTAATGAAATGGTTGACCACCAATAAACTCTTCCTAAATACCAGTAAAACAAATTTCATGATTTTTACTAATAAAAGAAATGTATATCTTGATGAACTTAATGTTAATGAAATCGCCATAAAGGAGTGTACTGTAACAAAATTTCTTGGTGTAATGCTAGATAAGAATTTGCAATGGAGTGATCATGTAAATTATATCGCGAAAAAGATTTCAAGGAGCGTTGCTATAATGTTTAAACTTAGAAATGTAGTCCCTAAACAAGTTTTATTGACTCTTTATCGTACTCTTGTTCTTCCTTATATAACATACTGCACCCTTGTTTGGGGAAACTCCGCTAACAATGCATTAAATGGTATCTTTGTCATCCAAAACCGAGCAATAAGGTTATTATCTGATGCTGATTTCCTTGATCACTCTAGTGCATTATTTAAAGAGCTAAACCTACTAAAGCTCAAAGATATAACCAAACTGGCACATTTTATTTTTATTTACGAGTGTAAGAACAAAATCATTAATTTGCAATGGGTAAATAGATATTTTGTAACTCATCAAGAAATCCACTCGTATCAGACCAGAAATAGATCAAAGCTTGTTATACCTCAATTTAGACTGTCTTCATCTCAAAAACTACCCATTTTCATTGGATTGAAACTATGGAATGACTTGCATGCCGATATAAAAAATATTGTGAATGTAAATTTGTTTAAAACCAAGTTGAAATCCCGATTAATAATGGCATACTAACAAAAATCTAGGATTAATATCCACTAATATTGTTTAATATTGTCCATTAATATTGTATAATATTGTAATACATGTTTTAACTATTAATAATACTTATTTGCTTATTTATTTATTTATTATTATTAATTAATAACAACTAGCTGCTTATTTTTAATAAGAGCCCAGTAAAGACTAAAGCTTAAGGGCCAAATTAAATAACATAAATAGTCGAGCTTCACAATTATTCATGTCATTGTAAATTGAAAAAATGTATTTATTTTATTATTATTAATAAAGGTTATTCCATTCTCTTCTATAGTTACAAAAGTAGGTGCATCACTACCAAAACAATTTAGATCTATATACGTCACTAGTATATCCACATTATTAAATTATTAAATTTATTTGAAAAAACTGTATAGGCCTATGGTTGATTGCTTTCGACCTGGCGATCTGATGAAAATTTTCAGTAGATTTAATACCAAGAGTCGACAGCAAAACGCCTGTTTTTCGTTAAAAAGTTGTGTGTGTGTGTCCTAGTTGAATGATGTGTATGCCTCTGAAAACAAATTTTGTTTTTGTAAATAGATCATGGTTATTTTATTTTATTCAAATTCAATGATATTTTGAGTCTTTATTCGTATACATTGTACTTCCAAATTTGTAGTTGTAATCTGTAATTTGTAGTTGTAATCTAGGGCGGAGTGAAAAACTCATTTTTCGAATTTTCAAATTGGCTAGTGTGGAAAATGTGTGGATTAGTGAGGAAATAAGCTGGTATAAATTTAAAATCATAACATTAATATCGTCAGGTGCCACAATGACCTTCAATATTGAAAAAAATTGAAAAAAGCAGATTTTAACCAATAATTACAGAAGAGTCCACGATGCACAATAGACAAGAATTTATTCACACTTGTATAAAAATAGCTCAGTCAACCTTTAAAAAAAGTTTCTATTCTCTAAAAACAGTTTTCTATAGTCAGCTCACTCAGCTGTCACGTGAGTACCTCGGTTCAGTGTAGCTGTCGCTCTCGTAGCAGGTGGGTGTTCTGTTGTTGGCGTTAATCAGATAGTCTAAACTATATTTCTATATATTTTGCATTTCTGTATTGTGTTGCCCTAAGTTTGCCATGTACTATTAACTGAAATTAACGTATAATTGATATTAGCTCTTTCTTTTTCAGATTTGTATACTTTCAAAATGTCTCGAGTTTGTGCAAAATCAACCAGGGCCTCAACTGAGTGCCCCATGTTTGGTATGGGGGAAGATTTGTGGCACAGGAATCTTCCTACATACGAAGGAGTTTTTAAATATTACTTGTTTGTAAGAAACGATTTGAAACAGAATACTAATAAAGATCCTTCAATATCTCAAATATTAGAACAAGTTGTTGATAAATTGAAAACAATTTTGGGGGAAAGTGCTTCCGTCCCAATTCTGTCAGACAGGCGAATTGAAACAATGTTCAGAAGCTACCACGAAAAGTATCGTGTCATTATGAAGCCATACCAAAGCAGAAAAAATTCTGAAGCTTACAAAGCAAAGATTGATATGTTCAAAAAAGAAGCACACACGAAACTTTTTGACATTGCAGCGTGCAAGTGCAAAGTACTAACACAATGTTCTTGTCCCAAAGAAAAAACGGTTCCAAAGGAAGAAGTGACGTTCCTCTTAGATCAAAGGAGTGAAAGAAAACTGTTTATTGATAGAGTAGATATTACACTCTCAAAGAAAAAAGCATCTACGTTGCTAAGAAAGCAAAAAGAAGCTGTGAGGCTCACCAAAGAATCTTCACAGGAGAAATTGCAGGATACAAATGTTGAATTATCATCATCGACATCAAATAGTGAAAGTGAATCTGGCGAAATATCAGACGATACATTTCCAGAGCCAGTTAGCTCGAAGAGAAAGCTCGAACAACCTGAAGAACAATTATTCAAGAAAAGGAAACTACAAATCTACCTTCAGTGGCTACTGCTTGTGACAGGACTGCAGTTTCAGATCGAGCTGCAGCATTCATTGTTAGTGCAGTATTGCAAGATATTGGAGAAGTTTCTATTGACAATACATCTGAAGTAGTGGATAGGAGTAAAATCAGAAGAGAAAGACAAAAGAAGAGATCAGAAATTATGAAAGATCAAAATCAGGTCCCAATCAGAGGAATCTATTTTGATGGTCGAAAAGATTCTACACTCTTCCAAGAAAAAAAAGAGTCCAAAGTATATCAGAAGAAGGTAACAGAAGAACATATCACTTTAGTGAGAACCTGGTTCAGATTATTTGGGCCATTATTCTGTGAATTCTGGATCAGCTGAAGAAATATGTAAAGGAATGTTTGAGTATATTGGAAATAATGACATGAACCTGGAAAACCTTGTTGCCATTGGATGCGATGGTGCAGCAGTCAACACTGGAGAAAAGGGAGGCGTTATAAGGCTTATAGAATTGAAGCTGAAGAAGCCAGTTCAACATTTAGTGTGCCAGCTCCATGCCAATGAATTGCCATTACGCCATTTAGTTGCAAAGCTGGATGGAAAAACATCTGGCCCCCGCGGATTCACCGGTCCTATTGGCAGGGAATTAGAGAACTGTGAGAGTCTTCCTATTGTCGAGTTTGAAAGGATTGATGCTGAGGAACCAACTGTAGACTGTGAAGATCTTAGCACCGACCAAAAATATCTAATTGATATTCATCAGGCCATAACAAAGGGATATTGCTCTCCAGATCTTGCTCATCGTAGTCCAGGCAAAATGGCACATTCACGATGGCTGACTACAGCAAATCGTTTGCTTCGTTATACGTTTCAACTGTAAGTCCATCTGAGAACCTCATGAACATTGCTTCTTTTATAATGAAGGTCTACATCCCAATGTGGTTTTCTATTAAGCAAAGTACGTCTTTTGTCAATGGCTCAAAACATGTTTTCAAAACTATTGAACTAACAAGAACACTGAATGACGAAGTAAAGGATATTGTAAACCCTGTCATACAAAGAAATGCATTTTTTGCAAATCCAGAAAATATTCTAGCATCAATGATTCATGATGACCGCAGCGCCATAAGAGAATTAGCGTGGAGGCGAATAAAGAAAGCAAGGCAAACAAACAAGGAAAAAGTTGTGAGGCGTTTCACAGTACCTGTTATTCAATTTGAAGCTACTGATTATACTGATTTAATTAATTGGCAAAAATGCATTGTCACTGAACCACCTGTGACAAGACACCTGACAGAAAATGAGATTGAAGAATTCATAGAAAACAAGAGTACCCCTCCATTCGAGAAATTCCCTTGTCATACACAAGTAGTAGAAAGAATGGTAAAATTAGTGACTGAAGCATCATCAAAAGTATTTGGATTGAACGCGCGAGATGGCTTCATAAGATCAACACTTCAGTCACGTAAAAAAATGCCATCATTCGAAAGTAAAGCTGAATATAAAGTTTAAATAAAACGTTAATAGAAAAAAACATGCGCAAGGATGGATGGTTAGGAGGGCATGGGTGGAGCTCGACACGCAGCCACCTCCTCGTGGTGAGTTCTGGATTATTTAGATTATTAATCAAAAGAACATTGATCTAAATAAACTAAGAGCTGCGTAATTCAGTAACTATTTTGGTAATTGGAACACTTAATATATAATAATAACAAGTAAGTTTCAGTTATTGTACTAATGCAGAATATAAGAAAATCATTATATTTCACTTTTTTCGACGGCTTTGTGGCACCTGAAGATATAATTTCGCAGGACTAATATTTATGCATAGTCATTAGCTATAGCACCCACATATTTTCCGCACTAGCCATATTTGAATTTCGAAAAAACGTTTAAAAACCTCATTTTCGATCCGCCCTAACCCTTAGTACTAGTGCAGCCCTATCACTATTTTTATCTTCATCTTATTCCGATAGTTCTTTTAATTGGCAAGACATTTGTAATTGTTTGAAAAAATTTCTGTAATAACTTGTACCCAAATTAGATTTTTATTTTGTATCATATTTGAATGAGACTGATCTAATAAAACAATACAACTGATTTTACACTCGCTCATTGGTGGTCTGTTTTAAGAAATTTTTTTTTAGTACTGTGCCCTTTTTTCTTTGAACCCCCCCCCCCCCCCCCCCGCCCTTTACTGAAATGCCTAGATCCGCCCTTGTGTATTGGTCTTCAAAACAAACATCTTTATTGCGAATCATTCACAATCCATAGTCACTTAACCTAACATACAAGTACAATCTTCGTATTATACACTGAACTTAATACAAAAATAGGCGAACATACTGTAGCCACTTAACCTGACATACAAGTACAAAAATAAGTCCAGCATAGCCATTTAACCTAACATACAAATATAATCTTATTATAATACTTAATTTTATGCATATACAATCTTTGCTACATTACAAAAATAAGGTATTGTAAACCAGCAGTTGTCTGAACCAAGACTGCCATATAGGTGAGAGGTACACAGTATCTGAAGACAGGACATTGCTCAATAACACATTAGAGCTATTTTGGACCCTAGTAATGAAATTATATTCTTCCGGATTAACATTTGGCTGGTAGGTAGGTTACGCGTAGTAAACAAAACTGGCACTGCACCATTTTGGTTCCTTACATAGCATACGAAAAATATTATTATAAGCAACAGAGTTTATTCATAGCAGTTTATGTATAGTTCTACCACAGATGGGATGGTATACAATGCAGTACAGTAAGTTCTAAAAAGATAAGTTTTAACTGATCCTAAACACACCAAATTTTCTTTAAAAAACAGCAAATTATGGATAACCAAAAAATGCAGACGATCTATTAAAGCTACACCTATTAAGACAAAAATAAAAAAGCAAAGACGTGCTTTACTTTTACGTGTCCGGTATTCTTTAATTTTTTTTAACCGGACAGAGAGCCAAAATACCGGACACCTGGCAGCCCTAGCTCCACTACTCTTCATAATCATACTAACTGACATACAGTAGATGAGGATGTTACCAGAGACAGCACAGTAACATCCTTTGCCGATGACACAAAAATCAGTAGAAAATAAGAAACCCAGAAGATATAGGATCTCTACAAACAGACATGAACAGAAACTACAAGTGGACGGAAGACAACGATATGAAGCTTAACACTGAGAAATTTCAGCTGTTACGGTACGGAAAAATGGAGGACCTAAAATCCATGGAATATTATATCCCAAATGGACAGGAAATTCAGAGAAATTCTAAAGCAAAAGATTTACGGGTTGTAATGAGTGATGATGCGAAATTTGAAACTTGAAATAAGATAGCAGTAAACAGAGCAAAGAGAATAACTAGGCAGATACTGAGAACCTTTATACGAAGGGATAGGAATATAATGATTCCTCTACTGAAAAACATTGATCATACCCAAATTGGAATACTGCTCGGTCCTAACATGCCCATATAAAAAAGAGGACATTAGACAGCTAGAAGGGATTCAGAGAAGCTTCACAGCCAAGATCAATGGGTGCAAAGAACTAAATTATTGGGAAAGGTTACGCGAATTAAACATATATTCACTGGAGAGGAGAATAGAAAAATACACCATTATTTACATTTGGAAAATAATGGAGAAACTAGCCCCTAATCTTACTCTGACCCTATAACTCCCCAAACAACAGTGGAAAGTAGAAAAGGAAGACTGTGTCGTGTTCCCAAATTAAAGGCTAGACAGGGAACATCCTTAACTCTGAAAGAAAATAGTTTTGTTGTGAGAGGACCAAAACTGTTTAATCAGCTGCCCAAAGACCAAAGGAACACGAGTGGTGTTGCGCTGGACATCTTCAAAAGAAGATTAGACGCCTGGCTCAGAACAATCCTCGATTGAGGAGACATGTGAGGTGGAGAGTACAAGAAACCAACTCACTACTTCACCAAGCCAACTCGAGAGGAGAGTCGACAAGCTTGACCTTCGTGAAATGAGGAATCATCGCACGGAACATTTAAAAGGTTGAAGGGAAAGGTATATATATGATATATATATGATAACGAACAGGAGTGGGGCCAATACTGTACCTTGTACTGAACTGCGTACTTCTGATTCTGATGATGATATACCTTGAATTTTGACGACCTGTATACGTTCTCTGAGGAAGTTGTAGATTCATTTTGCAACTTTTCCTGTTATTCCCATATGTTTCATTTTATGTACTATTATACCATGATCTCATTTGTTGAAAGCTTTAGCAAAATCCGTGTATATGACATCATAGTTTGATTGCCTTCCAGTGCATCTAGGATATTGTTATATTGCTCTATAAATTGTGATAGGCATGATCTTCCTGATCGGAATCCCCTGCTGATTTCGTTGAATCTTTTCAGTGACTCCAAGAAGCCATAGATTTTCTCCCTAACTATTCTTTCAAGTACTTTGGTGAGGTGGGACGTCAATGACACTGGTCTATAGTGCTTTGCTTGATATTTATCCTCTCCTTTATATATAGGGACAATATTTGATCTTTTCAAGATGCTCGGTATTTCCCCAGTGTCTTGGGATCTTCTCCATATCCAGTCTAAGATGTAACTATTTAATTTTTACAGGTTTTAATCAATAATGCGTTCCATTTGTCCGGACCTGCATCTGAATGTGATTTCACTTGTCCTATAGCTCTCGCTATATCTTCTGCGGTAAAATCAAAGTATGTTACACAATCTCCTTGCAATTTCTCTTTAGAGAATGCAGCTATGTCAGGTCACTTTTTGTCACTTTTTCGGGTACTGAAGACTGATTCATACTGGGCTCTCACTGTCCTCTCTGTACGGCCCTTAATCAGGGTTTGTATTTCCCTGTTGATACTTTCCAATTTTTCTTGTATTACTTTCCTGACATTGTTGTCTCTGCAACTGGCTAACTTCGCTGCTACTCTCTTTCCTTTTGGCTGTGCTTTCGGAACATATTTTTCTAAAATTTTCACCGTCTTTTCTTACAAGTTTGTTAGCATTTCTTCAGTTGTTTATTCTCTAAAACTGTTCTCCACTTTATTTGGGCCATGTGTGATCTGATTGCTTCCCAATTTATAACCTTGGAGTTTAAGTTAAAAGTCCCAAATTTGCTTCTTTCTTCAGTATGTGTATTGTCTTTCAGTGTTGTCGCTATATTTGTTGATATTTTGATTATGTTGTGGTCAGAGATAATACAGTAGTTGGGGTTATTTTTATATCAGCAATCAAATTCGTGTTATTCATGAATACCAGATCTAGGCAGTTATTTTTTCCAGTATTTTCTCTTATTTCCTGTCAGCATAAACTCGTTTGTGAGAGACTAACATTTTTGCTTGCTCCTGGTCTTCTCTTGTGCCCTCCTTGTCCTGGTAATGGTATATATATATATATATATATATAATATATATATATATATATATATATATATATATATATATATATATATATATATATATATATATATATATATATATATTATATATATACAGGGTGTCCCAGGAGGAAATGTCAAGAATGCACCATTTGACTCTTTGTGTATTTCTAAGTAGAAAGTATTATATCGACATGTGCCTGATTCCAACCGTACCGAGATACAGGCCTCTACATTTGGGTAACTAACCTTGGCATCTTTAAGATGAGTTTCCTTGAGGCATGCGATGTCCGCCCTTATTTCGTCCACAAATCCTTTCAGGTACGAAACTTTCTTGAGTATATATTTCCTCTTTATAAAAATATCAATTGGTAATGAATATTGAAATATTGTGTGTTTCTGTTGACTTCTACAAGGTAAACTGAGGAGTACTCAGACAGGAAAGGAAAGGATAGTTATGTTTATCATGAAGAGATAAGTAAGGTTCCCTTGAGTAAGGTAACAGTTGGAAGGAGATAAATAACAGTGCTTATTAAAATCAAGAATAAGAAATTGGGCAGGTCAGGTTGAATATTGTGTTAGAAAAAAAATGGCGATTAAACTGAACATGTTATTTAATTAAAGTTAATAAATTCCTATGTTTCACGTACCTATTGCGTTTGTCTTTCTCTAGATTCCTTTTTTCAACTAAGAACATTTACTTAGGAACATAGACATTTTTGATGTAATATCAAAATCAGTTGTATAATCTCCTTGTAATTTCTCTTCAAGGAAAGTATCTGTCAGGTACCAAGTTTTTGTGTACTGAAAACTGATTCGTACTGGGCCCTCATTATTTCAGATATTTCTTTGAAATCGTGGGTTAATTCATTATTTCCTTTCTTTAAGGGCCTGATAGTGGCACGCGTTCTTGTTTTCCTCTTCGCATAGATATAGAAGTATTTTGGTTTTTCCTTTATTACTTCTACTGCATTTTCCTCTTCTCCCTCTCTCTCTATATATATACTAGTACAGTTCCCGTCGCTTCGCTGACGGTTAGACAGGCTAAACTACAGAAAAGAACGCAGCCGTGAAAATTTTGAGCTTCACATTGTGTCAACATTTCTGAATCTGGTATCTCCCAAAACCTCCTCACCCCCATTCATGCAACTTGGGGGCTAACCCCCTCCCCCATTACTCCCACCCCTCCCCATTACCCCACCCATCCCCCATTACCCCCACCCCACCCTTCCTCCATTACTGCCCGGGATAAATTTCACAAACAGACAAACAGACAGGCTAAACTACAGAAAAGAACGCAGTCGTGAAAATCTTGAGCTTCACATTGCCGCCCGTAATACAATTTCTGAATTTTTTTCACAATTTTTTCTCACAATTTCTGAAAGTGTGACGGACGGACGGACGGACGGACAGCTCTCTTATTATAGTATAGATGGTTCTCAATTAAGCAGTGCCGGCCTTAGGGGTGTGCGAACCGTGCGGTCGCACAGAACCCGCAACTTAGGGGGGCCCGAAAATTTCACAGAAATTTACCATCGACGTCAGAGTGCCAAAATTGGTGTAAATTAATGTAATTTATTTTTTATTTTCAGATCACCGATCCATCATGGCCTTAATGATTGCATTGAATATTTAAGCTATAAATGACAAAAAATAAATTTTTATTAAATCTAGTTAATTCTTTTATGTTTTAGTATTCTTATATTACAATTGCCAAATATTCATTTGTAGTTGATTAAGTTATTTTCTTTTTTTGTATATTTACAAACTTTATTTTGTGTATTTACTTTTGTTGAATATCCTAATTAAATTGAATTGTCCTATTCCTAATTAAATATCCTAAGGCCGGCGCTGGTTGAAACCTCTTATGATAGTTTAAATATTTGATAATAATAAAGTAATAAGTAGTAATAATAGTAAAGGCTGTTGTTCTGTTGGTATTCTGTTACAGGTGCACTTGTATAGTTAAATTTTACTTGTTGTACTTCTTAACAATCTACTAAAATAAAATGATTAGCAATGAAAAACAATTTGACTTGTGTCATGGGGGGCCCGTACAGTACTCTTCACAGGGCCCGAAATATCCTAAGGCCGGCGCTGCAATTAAGGCTTGTATTTTCCTATTGATACTCCCCAGTTTTTCTTGTATTACTTCCCTAGTATTGTTGTCTGTCCAATTAATTAACTTCGTAGCTACTCTCTTTTTTTTATGCTGATTGTTTGCTTTTGTCTCTCGAAATAATTCCTCTTTCTTTTTGGCTGTGCTCTCGAAACATATTTTTCTAAAATTTCCGGTCTTTTCTTCCAAGGCTCTTAGCATTTCTTTGGTTGTTTTATCCTCTAAAGCTATTTTCCACTCTATTTAGGCCATGTGGTATTTCATTTCTTCCATTTTATAATCTTGGAGTTTAGGTTAAAAATCTCAAATTTGCTTCTTTCTTCTGTATAAATATTTTCGTTGAAGGCTGTCGCCATATTAGTTGATATCTCGATTATGTTGCGGTCTGAGATAACAGTTGGAGTTATTTTTATATCAGTAGTTAAGTTGGTATTGTTCGTGAATACCAGAGCTAGGCAGTTATTTTTTTGTTATCTGTTATCTCTTGAGTTAACATACATTTGTTTGGTAGAGCTTTTGCTTGGTCCTGGTCTTCTCTTGTGGCCCCCTTGTGTTGGATTTGGGGTTCCTTCTTTATTCTCACACTCTCCTTTCTGAGAGAGGGGTTACATCATTAGAATTTCCTGTAGACAGTTGGGTAGTGCTGCGGAGCATGTATCAGCTTTCCGAGCTCGGGCCGATCAGCATACGTAGTATTACGAACTTGAGCCTATCAGCATAAGTAGAATGACAAACTTGGGCCTATTAGCATACGTGGTGTTACAAACTTGGGTCTATCAGCATACGTGATGTTACAAACTTGGGCTTATCAAACAAATGAAAGAAAAAATTAACTACGGTCCTTATTACACCACTGGTTACCATTGTTACTCCTTGGGCGGAGTCACTGGTTCCCAATCTTCAGTTTTCACTGGGCACTCACTACACGATTCGTAGATCGAAGTCAAACAAGAATAGGAAAAATATTACTTTGATAAACAGTCACAATAATGAGAAAAAATTATATATATATATAAAATGTATATATATATATATATATATATACACAGGGTGTTTCAGGAAGAAAGATCAATACTTCGGGAGGTGATAGTATCGGTCATTGTGAGAAAAAAAGTTCATATGAACATGTCTAATTCTGAATGGTTACAGAGATAGAGCTGTTTGAATCTACAAATACAAAAGCATTGTTAATGGTAATCAAGAAAAAAACCAATTACTGTTTCTAACATTTAATGTTTAACCATTGGCATTTTGAATGGTATCAGATACAGAAATAACAAATTTGTTACAGTTTACAATACGTTTTCGAAAATCCCACCATCAACCTCAATGCACTTTGCAACTCGTGTGCGAAGATCGCGTGTTGTTCGTCTGAGTTGATCTTGATGTTCCTTTATGCGGGCAGCAGCATCCAAAATGCGCGCGAGCAATTCGTCTCGTGTATCCACCTTTCTTTTGTAAACTTGACTTTTCATCCACCCCCACAAACAATAATCTAACGGAGAGAGTTCTGGAGACCTTGGTGGTCATTGAATGGGACCACCGCGGCCGATCCATCGACCAAGGAAAGTTTGATTTAGGTATTGCATCACCAGACGGGTAGAATATGGAGGAGCTCCGTCATGCTGAAAGTACATACCAGCGCGTGTAGCCAAAGGAACATCCTCCAATAGTCCTGGCAATTCATTTTGCAGAAATTCTAGGTAACTTTGTCCTGTAAAACGATTCTTTAAAGTAACAGGGCCAATCAGCTGATCATCGATGATACCGCACCACACATTCGCAGAGAAGCGATGTTGAAAATTTGTTTCCACAGTGGCATTTGGATTTTCGTCTGACCACCGATGAGAGTTACGAGTGTTGTTGATACGTCACGGGTGAAAGTAGCTTCATCGGTGAACAGTATTAATGGAAGCAATCGGCGATTAGCATTTACCCAATGACAAAATTCCAGTCGCATGGCAGCGTCTCCTGGTTGAAGGTGTTATACACGCTGTACATGATATGGATGCAAGCCTTCTTCACGTAATGTTCGCCATACTCTTGTGTGTGGTACACCGAGACGTGTAGAAATTCTTCGTGAGCTAGTAGTAGGACTACGCTCTACCAACTGAAGAATGTTTTCCACTTCATCCACATCTTGTTGACCTTCACGTTCAGATGAAACATGAGCGCTGGGAAGTGTACCAATCTCACGCAATGTGTTGAAAACCCTGGTAAACACACTTCGATCCGGAATTCTGCGGTTCGGAAACCGTCGACGGTATTCTGCAAAGCAGCTGTTGCACTTCCATCGCAAAAACCTTAGACATACACCATATCTGCATATTCGGCATGTGTGAAGGTGTGTGGCATTCTTAACACTGCTTCAAACACTAAAGAATGTCACTCACAACAGTCAGCTGTCGATTGGCTTATGTTACATGCTTACATTACAGCTTACATGGCTCAAGGTTATAGGGGAGGGAAGAGGGAGGAAGAGCTGCGTGCGCATCAGATTCAAACAGCTCTGTCTCCGTAACCATTCAGAATTAGACAATGTTCATATGAACTTTTTTCTCACAATGACCGATACTATCACCTCCCGAAGTATTGACCTTTCCTCCTGAAACACCCTGTATATATATGTACACACGAGGGTGGGCGGAAAAGTAATGCCTCCACTTGAATAATTCTGGATTGTGTAGAGGTAACCAGATAAAACCGGTTTTGTGTTGTAACTTGATATCCCTACCCCATTCCAGATTGTGTAGAGGTAACCAGATAAAACCGGTTTTGTGTTATAGCCTAATATAACCTACACTCATTTCACACGTTGGTTCAGTATCGATTACAATGGAAAGGAGTAAAGACGTTCGCTTCAAGCAACGTGCCGTAATTGAATTTTTGACCGTGGAAAGTGGTGTGAATCGGCGAATGCAAGCTATGTATGGCAAACAGTGTGTTGGAAGATTTGCGAGACAAACCGTGAAGTGGAAGGCCTGTAACGGCAACCGACGAGTCTTATCGGAACTACGTTGACGAACCGATTCGTGGAAATCGTCACATTAAACAAAATGAAATTGTTACAATGCTTGAGATCTCCAAAGAACGAGTGGGACACATTATCAATATTCTCGGTTACCGAAAGGTCTGCGCCAGATGGGTACCTCACATGCTCACTGCCGAGATGAAAACTGAGAGATTACGCATTTGCCAAGAAAATCTGCAGTGCTTCGAAAATTAAGATGAATTTCTGCACAGCACTGTGACAGGAGACAAGATGTGGGTCCACCATTTATGATCTTGAAAATAAACGGCAATCCATGGAATATCGGCACAAAAATTCACCGCAACCAAAAAAATTCAAAGTTAAAAAATCAGCTGGAAAAGTGATTATGACCGTTTTTTGAGATATCAATGGTGTTTTCTCGAAGATTTTACGGAAAGAGGGACAGCAATCAACTCCGCACGTTATATTGAAACTCTGAAGTTGAAAAAAAGGATCAGGAGGGTTAGCACCCACAAAAACGCAGTTATTGTTCACCATGACAACGCACGGCTTCACAGGCTCACACCAGTGTTCAAACACGAGAAGCAATTGAGGATCTGCAATTCACCGCCTTGCCGCATCCACCATATAGCCCCGATTTAGCACCATGCGATTTTCACCTCTTTCCTAAACTTAAAGAACATCTCCGTGGAAATCGTTACGAGGATGATTTTATAAAAAAGTAAATGTATCGTTTTGAAGAATAAACTCTAAGGTACATATTTGCTTTTGTTTCGATAAAACCCTTCAACCCGTTTAAAATTTATTTGAGTGGAGGCATTACTTTTAGCCCACCCTCGTGTGTGTGTATATATATATATGGATGCGCCTCGGTGGTGTAGTGGTTATAGTCGCCGACTACGAATATATTGGCCCTGGGATTGAGACCCGCTGACGGCAGCCGGCGTGCAGCAAAACCCAGCTGTTCATCCTTCCACACAATAAAGAAAGTGGTTGATAGATAAATGGGTACCCGAGTGACCTAGTGGTTAAGACGCTGGGCTGCTAGTGGGGCGTGGTTCGGATTCCACGTTAAACTGTAGGTCTAAGGTGAAGTGAAAAGCTTAACCTTCGTCAGGATGAACAATTCCGGGGGAAGCTAACCAAAGGTTATTGTTAATAAATCGATGTTTGTTTTCGAATTCTAACTAATTTAAGGTACACCCCTATCATTCCTTTTCGGACTCCTAAAAAGAGGATTTCAGACTCCGATGGTGGAGGTTTAGGAACAACACTCCGCGTCACTTCCTTCTCTCTCTCAGTCTATTTTCTACCCTGACTCTCTTGACTCCACTTCTTAACTGACTTCTAAGCTATGTGCTGCCTTTCCATCGAGTTCATTTCATTATTCTATTCACGCTGTTCATATGATATTCAGTTTATTTATTACTAGTGCAATGACCCGGCGTTGCCGGGGTGGATGTTGAACGATATATATATATATATATATATATATATGCCCGGTTAGGTAAACTGAGTGCCCGATTAGATTAATTGAATGCCCGGTTAGGTTAATTGTACGCCCTTGACGATTGGTTAGGTTAAGTCGTGATATTTTCGTTAAAGTTAACGAAAACATCACGACTTAACCTAACCAATTGTCAAGGGCGTACAGATGACCTAACCTGACATTCAATGAACGTAACCGGATATTCAATAATTTTACCAAAGGTTTCGATGAATATATGCAGTAAAATCACAGAAAAACACGTGATCTTTTTAATAAGCAAACAACCACAGGGAAAAGGAAAAGTAAACACGAAATCCGAGCGCTTTCGTGATATATTCACATCTTCTTGTCCCTGAAGCTGTGAATATATCACGAAAGCGCTCGGATTTCGTGTTTACTTTTCCTTTTCCCTGTGGTTGTTTGCTTATATATATATATTCTTCTTGCTTCTGCAGCTTAAATCCCATCTCTATATGGGGTCGCTGTTCTTGATGAGTCTCCTCCATTCACTTCTGTCACGCACCATGTCCTCGTCCAAATTTTCTCCCGGATGTCTGCCGCCACGGAATCCCTCCACCTCGTCTTCGGACTACCTCCTCTTCTCCGTCTCGGCAGCTCCATTTCCAGCACCCTACGTCCCACGTAATCCTCCTCTCTTCTCATCATGTGCCCATACCATCTCAGTCTGGCTTCTTGGACTTTTCTTGACGCCTCTGCTACTTTCACCGTTCCTCTAATGCTATATATATATATATATAATATATATATATATATATATATATATATATATATATATATATATATATATATATATATATATATACGGTGGGCCGTAAGTTTCCATACATAGGAAAAATTAAACGTTTGTTTTTATGTTTCAGATACCCTGAGAATATGCGTTTGACGTAAGATCTTGTTTACCGATGAAGCAAATTTTTACGTCAATGGAGAGGTTAATCGGCAAAACATACGTTATTGGAGTAATGCTAACCCTAACTGGCTGAGTCCGACGAAGATGCAAGGTGCCGGTAAAGTGATGGTGTGGGCCGGGATATGGGGTGACAGAATTATTGGACCAATTTTTGTCAGTGGAAATCTTAATGCCGAAAGGTATCTTAACATGTTGCAAGAAGAGATTTTCCCATCCCTGCTAAACGAGGAAGGTAACTTCCCAGTTTACTTCCAGCAAGATGGAGCTCCACCTCATTATGGTCTTCACGTGCGTCGGTATTTGGATCAGCAGTTTCCGGATGCTTGGATTGGTCGGCGTGGTCCTGTGGAGTGGCCTCCCAGATCCCCAGATCTCACCCCCCTTGATTTCTATCTTTGGGGGCACTTGAAGGCCATGGTGTATCAGGAAAAGATACGAGACATAAATCATCTAAAGGAACGTATCACCAACGCCATTACAAGCATAACGTCAACTGTGCTAATGCGTGTTCATCAACAGTGGGGAACACGTATTGAAATGTGTTTTCAAAACAATGGCAACCATGTAGAGCATATTATATAAATAAAAATGGTTGTGCATAAAAAAATGTTTATTTTTCCTATGTATGGAAACTTACGGCCCACCCTGTATAATGACGTAATGATCTTAACGTCATTTAATTTTTAAAAATTAATTATTTAATTTATTAACACCCAGGTGCACAACCTCGGGACCTAACCTAACCTAACTTAATCTAACCAATCGTCAAGGGCGTACAGTTGACCTAACCGGGCACTCAATGAACCTAACCGGGTATTCATTAATTTTACCATAGGTTTCGATATATTATATATTTTTTTATTTTTTTTTTTTTAGTTCAGGAAGAACCGATTCGCCTCTATTTAAAGGGCATATCTCAGCGGAAAAACAAAGAAAAGTGGGAGGAAAGACAGAGGAAAAAGAAAGGGTGGAGGGGACAGTCGAAGTGGAAAAAGACCAAGGATGACAAGGACTGCAGGGTCGAGCCCCATCATCCTTGGGTGCTAGGGCCGGGAGGGCGCACGTGAAACCTCCAGGAACAAGCACGTACAAACAAGCACAAAGAGCACTCAAGAGCACGAGCTTAGAACCCCCTTGCGGGGTAATATATATATATATATATAATATATATACGTAATGACGTAATGATCTTGATGACGTTATTTAATTTTTTTAAATTAATTATTTAATTTATTAAATTACAAGAAAGCTGATTGGGAACACTTCAAAATACAGACTGAGGAACAATTCACCACATTAAACAGCACACCCATCATAAACATCAATACAACACTCAAGACATTTAATCAGATCATCAATAATGCAAAGAAATACATACTCAAGGGCAACATTAGGAAATACAACCCAAGTTACACTAGAGAAATAGCCCACCTCATAAGGTAACGTAACAACCTCAAACACACAAACACCACACACAGAAGCCATAAAACAACAGATACAACAGCTTAACACAGAAATAAACAACAAACTCAAAGAAAAACAAACAAACATTTAGGGAATTCATGAGAACACTAAATCACTCCACAGATACATCCAGGCTATACAAGACTATAAACAGCATTACTCACTCTAACAGCGGCATTCACACCCACACGCGGCTATCTGTCGCAGCCAAAATAATATCCCAACATATACACATTACACAAGCTAACATTCTAGTTAATCACTACGCAAAGATAAGTCACTTAAACAGAGACAACAACCAGAAACACGCAGACAGACAAACAGCCAGACACAAGAAAACCTACAGACTCGACACGACCATTACACCCTTCAATACAGACCAGACCACCAAGATGATCAAAAAACATTAAGAATTCGAAGGCTACTGGACCAGACAACATATCTAACATACAGCTTAAACACTTGGGCCTACAGGGAACACTAGCTCTCACAAACATCAGCACATATTCATACCAACACTGTATTATTCCTGACATGGAAACAAGGTAAAATTATTACACTACTCAAACCAAACAAAAATCCAACAGAACCAGCTTCCTATAGACCCATTACTTTACTATGCACACTATGGAAAAACTATACACGCTTACAATATGGTATCGTATGTGATACCTTTATTTCATAATTAAATACAAATTATTAATTTATTGAACTAAATATCTATAAAATTGCCTCGGGATTGGCGACATCGCCTATTGGGAATGAAAATAATTGCCATACATACATAGAACCCAATATGGAGGCATTGGGCCCACCCAACCACAAAAAAAATATTTCGTGTGCAAAATTTTCCACTGCTGACTCATGAAAATTACATCGAGAGAAGAGTCAACGAACTTTGCAAAATCAGCAAATAATAAAAATACGAAGCTATATAGGTATTATATTATACTGGCGGCACTCTGAGCTGCTTATGTTACAGCGATGCTTTAAGCAAGGAAGGTGTACTTTATCTTCCTATAAATTCTGAGTGAAATCCTCTTAATATAAAACTGAATAACTATAAAAAGGATAGGCCTATTCCTTCAGGTATTTAAATGTAGTGACTGCCTATATTAATTACATCAAAGCAACTCGTTGTGTAACTCCATCGTACCGCGGCCCTACATCGAAAAACATCGTCGCGTCCTACGAACAGAAGCGAGGCTCAACAAAATAATAAGGTAAGGCAATTTCTTTCTTTACCATTAGGCAACGGTAAAATACTGAAGGCAAATAAATTTAACATTAACCACTAAAAAATAAACAAAGAGGTCCTTTGAAGACCTACACATACATAACTCTCTAACGAAAAAACGTAGGGCTTTTGTTGTTAACTCTCCACTGTAATCTGCTGGAAATTTCTAACGGATGAGGGTAACAGGCAATCAACCCACAGCCCTATATAGTTTTTGATACACACCTTCCAAAGTAACAGAAAGACTAATCTTACAAATCACCAACCCACACATACCACTATCGCCTACTCAACATGGATTCAGACCTCACCACTCAACCACGACATTACTCACTAACCCCACGCACCACATCATGGATGACATCAACTCCAGACGACCAGCTCAACGTACACTATTAGCAACAATAGACATTAGTAAAGCATTTGATGCTATCCCACGCTTCCCTCTCATACACAAAATACTCAACACAAACATGCACAATAACACCAAAAGGTGGCTGAGCAACTATCTTTCAGGAAGATACTCACATGTCACATTTAATGGCAAATCATCCAAAAACAAGCTTTTTCCGAACGGGGTCCCTCAAGGCTCTGTTCTCTCACCAACACTGTTCAGCTTATGCATGCATGACATTCCAACACCCATAGATAACGAGCTTACCTTATCATCATATGCAGATGACATCACTCTAACATCCACCCACAACAACATTGACACCGCTACAAATAACCTACAAACATACATAAACAATATATAAGACTGGCACACACACAATAGACTCAAAGTAGCGCCCACAAAATCAACCATCACCCTGTTAACAAGCAACACAAAAGAACACCAGCTAACTCCACAGCTTACACTAAACAACACCAACATTCCACACACTCACAGAATCAAAATACTTGGGGGTCACATACAACACATCATTATCTTTTGCAAACCACATTCAGGACATTAAAAACAAATGTACGTCAAGACTTAACACGCTTAGGGTACTAACAGGCACAAACTTTGGACACCAGCAGGAAACAACATACAAACAATATATTCGCTCAGTTATGGACTATGCTAGCCCATGCTGGGCACCCATTATCTCAAACACACACACACAAACACCTTACAGACAATACAAAACAACGCACTTCGTATCATTACAGGATGTACTCAAACAACACCAATAGAACACCTGCACACAGAAACAAAAATACTGAAAATTAGGGAACATTTAGACATGGGGGGGAACACAATTCATGGCAGCAGCGGCAACTAACCCACAACACCCTTGCCACTGCATGTACAATCATGCACCGTCACCTCGCACCATTAAGGTAACACCAGAGAGACATAATAACCAAATACTCCATTCCATACTACGCCCCATAGACATCACACAGTACAGAAAGCACATACACACACACCTAACCCACAAAGCACTGACACGACTCGGTTCGAATGCGGTCCTAGGTGCGAAGCCGCCACCCATTGACAGGTCAGAGACCAGCCTGAGCAGATCGGATCGAGTTAACTTAGTACGATTCTAATGTGGACATCACCCCAACTTACGGACATGTAAACAGACTAGACAACTCCATAGACGCCACCTGCCACCTGTGCCAGTACACACCAAAAAACAATTGAACACATTATGACAGACTGTACCGCTCTAGCACAACATAGAACACAACACATCATCACTAGTGCGCTGAACCTCTGGTCCACTCCGGAGAGGGCGATCGGTTACCTGCGTGCCGCCGCGCCGGCTTGTTCGATCAGGGTGGGCTGATCGGCTAACCAACAAGAACAACCTCGGGACCTAATCAATATGTGGGTGAAATTTCATGTTTGTAACTGCGTCCTTTTATTATTATAGATTATTATTACGGGCGGCAATGTGAAGCTCAAGATTTTCATGACTGTTCTTTTCTATAGTTTTATTGACCAAATGATTGAACCGACAGTAATTGGTCAGTAAAACTATAGTCATGAAGATCTTAAGATTCAAAAATCTTGACAATGTGAAGCTCAAAATTTTCACGGCTGCATTCTTTTCCGTAGTTTAATCGTGGTGCTGGGGCCTTCAGGCCCAGTAATTTTAATTATTCAATTTATTAACACCCAGGTGCACAACCTGGGGACCTAATGAATATGTGTGTGAAGTTTCATGTTTGTAACTGCTTCCATTTTGGAGTTATGGCTGGAACACACACACACACACACACACACACACACCACACACACACACACACACACGTCCTTTTATTACACTGTATGCATATGAAATTTTTTTGTCTGCTGTGAGGGTTTTTTCAACTCATATTATATAATTCGACCATGCTGAATTCGAAAATGACATTGGTTTTCCTCAATCAGGTCAGGTTTTTTCTCTATTGGCCATTTATTATAAGTCCAATTTTATCCCCAAATTTATTGATTATTTTAGCTTAAACACTGTGGATACGAGTAATATTATAAGAACACTCGTGAAAAATGAAAACATTGTGTGAATAAATACTTTTATTCATACAATGAATATGGAAAAAAGTTTATTGAGGAAGGAATGAAGTTTTTTTGGCTTTCCGTCTGTGTTTTTCTTCGGGCACGTCTCGCTTCAAACACCAACAATAGTCCGCCAGCATATTGATATCCCAGTTTCCCTGGTACCTCTCTTCCATTATTTTGATATCTTGGTGAAATCGTTCACCCTGTTCCTCACTATAATCCCCGCAATTTTCAGGAAAATAGTCCAAGTGGGACCACAAAAAGTGCATTTTTATGGACATGCGCGACCCATGAGCTTTGAAAGCTTCCATCAAGTTTTCGACAACGGACTCGTATTCTGGACTTCTACGCTTGCCAAGAAAATCAGTGACAACTGATCTGAATGCCTGCCAGGCATTCTTCTCAGTTGGAGTCATTGCGTTTTCGAACTGAGTATCCTTGATCAAAGTTCGAATTTGAGGACCATCAAAAACCCCAGCATTTAGTTTAGCATCAGATATATGAGGAAATTTACTCTCGAGATATCGGAATGCTGAACCCTTCTTATTCATTGATTTGATGAAATTTTTCATCAAGCCGAGCTTAATATGAAGTGGTGGGAGCAAAATTTTTTTGGTGGTACAAGGGGCACTGAAACGACATTATGCGACCCAGGTTCAAAATTCTCTCTGGATGCCCATTCACGCTGTGCATAGTGCTTCTCATCCGCTCGGCTATCCCATTTGCAGAGGAAACATGGGTATTTCGTGTATCCCCCTTGCATTCCCAATACAAATGCCACAATCTGAAAAAAAATGAAAATATTTAAAGAATTTAGAGAATTTGTTCTATCAGATAAAAAAAATCTATGCATTGGACTGTATCACTTCTGTGGGGAAGTTAAGTGTTCTTATACGCTCTCAAATAACCTTTGGAAAAACAACATAGTCAATAGCAATAGTTTACTTATGATATTAGTATTACCTTCAAATCTCCACAGATCCTCCAGTTATGTTGGTCGTATACGAGAGTATCCAGTAAAATTTTCATGTTATCGTAGCTCTCAGTAAGTTGTACGGAATATGCTACAGGGACTGATGCAACCCTATTCCCAATGTTGAGAAGTACTGCTTTCAAACTTCGTTTAGACGAGTCTATAAATAGCCTCCATTCTGCTGCGTTATATGGCAGGCCCAAGGATTCGATTAGCCCCTCAACATTGCAGCAGTACACTAAGGAAGAGGTATTTTCGTGCACTGCAAAAAACTTGCGGAATTCTTCCTCTCGTTTCCTATACCAGGAGAATGTTGTTCCCGGAGCCAGCAAGTTGTCCTCTCGAAGTCGTGAGCCCAAGATCTCGGCAGCTAATTTGGAAAGTCCTAAATCCCTGGTAAGATCATTAAGTTTGGCCTGGTTGAGAGGCCTCAGCTCATTTGAAGCGGTATTTTGAGGTATATACGACTGGGACTGGTCATTGGCATTGGTCATTGATTCATCATCAGAATCATCGAAGTCCAGGGTTTGAGGTGGTGGGTCGGGTATTGGAATTCCAGGACCATGGGGTACAGGTCTCATAGCAGAAGGAATGTCAGGGTATACAACAATGTGTTTATTCTTCTTGTTAACTCCTGGAAATAGAAACACAGAAACATGGATATAAAACTTGCATATGAAATAGAAGAAGCATTCAGACAGTGGCGGCTCGTGAGGGAAGGCTGCGGTCTGTAAGATATGAAATAAGTCGATGGAGTCTGTATATTTTCTTTCTTTTTCATTCATATTGTCCCTTCGGGGACAATATGAATGAAAAAGAAAGAAATATACAATCATTGTTATATGTAAATGTAACTTGTTATAACAATATGTATGTGTAAATGTATTTTCTATAACAATATGTATATGTAAATGTATGATTACCATTATTGTGAATATTATGCTATATATGGTGAATATTACATTATGGTGATATTATGTCAAGTTTCATACGAGGATTTCAAAATATTTAAGAAAAATAAATTTATAAGCCCACCTTGGAGGTTTGTCATGCAGAAATAGCAATCTGTCACGTGATCCTTTCCTTCTCTCCAAATTATGGGAATTCCAAAAGGCAAAGATTTCGCTCTGCCTTTGCTCCATTTTCTCAAATTTCAATGCACGTCTTGCAGCACATATGAGGGCGAAATTTTTGTCCTGGTCCCTAGCTTAATTCCAAAGTATGCTCTATACATTGTCTTCACAAATTTAGTGATTTGGGACTGGTTATTTGGCATGGTAACCGTCCCACATATGTAGCAGAATCTATTGGGATCATTTTTACACGCTCTATTCATTATGAAATATTTTATCTATATCCCTGAAAAGTAAAAAAAGATATTATACAAGTGAAACAAGTGATGATAGATGTTACTGTTCCAATTCCGCTTTGACAAAATCACGAAAAATTCTATTTTACTTATGAGGCCATAGCCGGATAATTTGAGCTGATTGAGAAAAACGGATTGCAGATTCGAAATCAGCAGGAAAAACTCTATAAGAATCACTTACAAAACCCTTGACAGCAAAATTGATGCATACCAGTGTTATTATTACTAGTACAGTTCCCGTCGCTTCGCTGACGGTTAGACAGGCTAAACTACACAAAAGAACGCAGCCGTGAAAATTTTGAGCTTCACATTGTGTCAACATTTCTGAATCTGGTATCTCCCAAAACCTCCTCACTCCCATTCATGCAACTTGGGGGCTAACCCCCTCCCCCATTACTCCCACCCCTCCCCATTACCCCACCCATCCCCCATTACCCCCACCCCCACCCTTCCCCCATTACTCCCACCCCTCCCCATTACCCCACCCATCCCCCATTACCCCCACCCCCACCCTTCCCCCATTACTGCCCGGGATAAATTTCACAAACAGACAAACAGACAGGCTAAACTACAGAAAAGAACACAGTCATGAAAATCTTGAGCTTCACATTTCCACCCATAATACAATTTCTGAATTTTTTTCTCACAATTTCTGAAAGTGTGACGGACGGACGGACGGACGGGGACGGACGGACGGACAGCTCTCTTATTATAGTATAGATTATAAATTGCACCTACAACTTAAGAGACAGAAATTAGATTTCTATAGTTTGTAGAACTTCTTATCTATTCTACAGTATTCAACTAACTTTATTGGCCTATTTTCTGATATTAAATCTCTTACTTACTGTATATAGATTTGGTATTATCTGAAAACAAATTTGTCTTTAACCCTTTCATGCCTGAATTATGAAATTTTATTTTACATTTTTTTCCTATTAAAGCCAAAATAACCTCTAACATTCAGATCGTAAGGCTCAAAGTCGATTGTCAAACTTATGTTGCCATAAGGCAACGGTCGGCGTTAAAAGGTTACGAACATGTTTGGGCAAAACTAGACTCCTAGAGGTGGGTATCACGTCATGAACAAACCTATGCTTGATTGGTCAAACGTGAATAGAGTATGAACGAAACCTGTTGTTCTGGCTTCGTGGTTCATATCGCGTATTCTCGTCAAAATTCAGGATAAGCCTATTTTCTACCTTTTACAACCTATCTATTAAACCTAACTTACATTTATACCTTATGAAGTGTTATTTTATATTTATTAGTAAATCCCGATTTTATGATTTTATGATACTTGGCCTGGTGTATATATATATATATATATATATATATTATATATATATATATATATATAATATGCGCGTCGGTGGTGCAGTGGTTAGCGTCGCTGACTACGAATCCATCGGCCCTGGGTTAGAGACGCGACGGCAGCCGGCGCGCAGCAAAACCCAGTTGTTCATCCTTCCACACAATAAAGAAAGTGGTTGGTAGATAAATGGGTACCCTAGGTGGCCTAGTGGTTAAGACGCTGGCTGCTGATGGGGCGTGGTTTGGATTCCACGTTAAACTGTAGGTCTAAGGGAGTGAAAAGCTTGACCTTCGTCAGAATGAACAATTCGGGCGGAAGCTAACCAAAGGTGTATTATATATATATAAGTTATATACAGGGCGTCCCAAAAAAATGTATACACACTTTAAATACTTATAAAGGGAGTGTTTATTAAAATACATTTCATTTTCAAAATGTAATAGAATCTACAGACTATTTAATTGTTTTGTCAACGCCTGTTTTCAAACTGACGTCCGTTCTGGTCCAGGCACTGCTGATAACGCGAAGCAATGGAATCGCAAACATCACGAACATTTCGTTTGGTATTTGTGTGCATTCTCGTTCAATGGCTTCTCTCAATTCAGCGACTGTTGCAGGTTTTATAGCGTAGACTTTGTCTTTTAAGTATCCCCATAAAAAAAGTCTAGTGGTGTGAGGTCTGGTGAACGCGGAGGGTATTCTACGAAACCCCTTCGTCCAATCCACATCCACATCGTGCCAAGTACCACTCGCAATACTCCACTCTTCGGTCCGGATCATCTTCATTAATAGCATGGACTAATCTTGGAATGTAACTTTTCCATTGACAGCGCTTCAAAATGCGTTGGACAGACGATTCTGAAATTCCTACCTCACGACTCGCTTGCCGCACAGATTTTCTTGGACTTTGGTGATACGTTTCCAGTACTCTTTCTTGCTTTGTGGGCTTGTCGATGTCCGTGGTCTTCCGGAACGCTTCTTGTGGACATTCTGAACAGTTCCATCGGCTTCAAACTTATCTCTAATTCGAGTGATGGTAAGTCGCGTTGGTGGATCTGTTTGAAACTCCCTCCTAAACTGTCTTTGCACTTCAACTGCGTTTTCACACTTCCAGTAGCATTTTAGAATGAATTTCCTTTGTTCAAAGCTTAGTCTGACTGCCATTATTAATTCTAATGGGTTTAACTTGGAAAGAAAGAAACATCAATTGAGCTATCAGCTGTTAAAGTGTGTATACATTTTTTTGGGACGCCCTATATATATATTTCTTCACACATTTTTTTATTTTATAAATGGGAAATTAAAATCTCCGTAGAGTATTATACTGGGGGATGGGGAATTTAAGGGTTTTATTACATTTCCAATATCAGCAATGGCATCCGAGAATTTTGCAGTTAGAGTATTCAGAGGTCTGTTCAAGATGACTATAAGTACCACGTTTAGTTTTTCTATTTTCATTGCTATAATAAGTTCACGAAGCTCTTTGATTTACTTATTATTGTCTCTGCCATATGATTCTCACGTACGTACAGTATATGGCACAGCTAGGTCTTGCTGTTCTGTCAGCTTGTAGTAAGTTGTAACCATCTATGTGTATTTCTTTCTTATGCATACAATATTCACAGTTTTCATAGTTCCCTTAGCAATCTTTAAGATGCGTTTCTGTGAGACACGCGATGTCAGTCAGCCCTTGTTTCATCCATAAACTTTGTTTAGCGAGTGGTTCGGTTTTAGCCGTTGAATATTATCCAGGACAATATTTATGTTCTTTGTTGTGCGTTCCGCCTGCGTTGCCCTTTGTGCATTCCAAATTCATTATCCTTCAGTGTCGTGTGTTTTGTAGCCCTATGGTCCTCCGAGGAAGATCCGTTTCCGTTTACTTGTTCTGGTGGCTTCTTGCCTGATAACGGTTCGGCTCGGGGGTTCTCAACTGTGTCGACTGCATGTGCGGCATGAGGCTTAGTAGCTGTATTGTGTCTGCGATGTCGAAAAAATTTGGTTCTTGATTTATATACATAGGTTTCTTTTCGTTTTTCCTATTGTCCTTTAAGTTTGCTGGGATGTGATGGTAGTAGCATCTTTTTCCGTATTTGCAGTTCCCATTCTTGCGCAATTCTCGTAAATGGCAGGGTGGTAGAATTTGCGGATCTTTTAAACTATTTCCTCCCCAACATAGTCTTTTCAACAATCACCACCCCAATGTTGATCTTTTAAACTATATCCCCCCAAAGTTTAAACGCTGCAAATTAATCAAAATAAGATAAGAAAACAATAACAACAAATTTATTATTTATTGCAAACACACAATAAATAGAGAACCATTATTTACAGAGAATAAAATATTTTAATATGCTCACATAAGTTATTAAAAGCATTTCGATTAAATTTATCGCACCACATAAATTCTTGCAGGTACCAGTGTAAGAAATCGCGCTTGCATCCCATTATTTCTTTAATGCGTTGTTTATGCTTGTGCTAGTAAGATTCTATGTGCTGCGTATGTACACCGTTTGGCTCAACAAAATTAACACTGTGATTTACAGTCCGGTGCTGGAATCCTAACCCTTGAATGCCGCGATAAGCCCTCCATTCATCGGAATGTATGATTGATGGGAATCGGGTTTTCTGGTGTATTTTGGTGTTTTATTCAAATATGACCTTCATTTCTTGTGCAAATGAATTACTGAATGCCCGGTTAAGTTAATTGAATGTCCGGTTAGGTCAACTGTACGCCCTTCATGACTGGTTAGGTTGTCGTGATATATATTTTTGTTAGTTGGGTTAAGTCGTGATATTTTCATTAAAACTAACGAAAATATCACGACAACCTAACCAATCACCAAGGGCGTACAGGTGACCTAACCGGGCATTCAATAATTCATTTGCACAAGAAATGAAGGTCAGATTTGAATAAAGCACACCAAAATACACCAGAAAAACCTAATCTCATATCATAATCGACCCGCAGGGGTAAAACGAATAATTCCTACAATACTATCATATTTCAATCGATCCAAAAATTGCTCATATCTCCGTGAATATCAATTTGCACAAGAAATACCATAGAAGAAAATAGATTCAGATTTAAATTCTACATGAGAAAAAACTCTTTTCAACACTCACCACCCCAATGTTGAGCTTTTCAACGATAAGTAAAAACCTGTTAAATTATCTCCCCACTAATATTGACCTTTTAAACTATGTCCCCCCTCTCTAAAGCTGGGGGTGAAATAGTTTAATAGATCCGAATTTGCAGCTGTTACCGAATTTAGTGACTATTATTATAGTAGAATTTGCACGTGGGGTGCTAGAAAATACACTGTCCTCACTTATATCTACAATTACCTCTTACATGGTATCTGCGTACAGTCCCTTCCTCATTTTTACTCGGGGCCTTTGTTTATGATGTTTGTTTCAGCTCCTTATTCAGAGATAACTTCAGTCTATTTTCATGATAGCCTTCTTGCTTTTCTGCTATTTTCGCTAGTGTCCTCCGTTTGATCTTCCTGTGTTAAGTTTTGTGCCTCTGTTACATTCATATTTTCGTCCCCTTTATGTGTCGGTATTCATTTTACTTTTGCTTCACTTTTCTTCGTTTCCTCTTCTGTTTTTCTCGGATCGTCATTCACAGTTTCCTCTTTGGGTTCTTCTCCAGTCTCTTTCTATCCTTTAAACTGTAAATGAACTTTAGTCGTATATCTTTCGCAAAAGTATTTCATTCAGAGAGATATCTTCGTCTTTCCATTTTAAGCAATTGAAGTCGAATAGGAATTGGCAAAAATCACATCTAATTGCCTTTAATTTATCTGTTGCATTGTTGTAAAACTTGTAGCGTTGTATAAATTTATTAGCCATTTCCGAGTTACTTATAAAAAGTAGAAATTGGTGAGCGAAATCTGAATCAAAAGAAGAGTGTGGAGAGTGGAGGGATTTTTTACTCAAATTGAGTTAGGGAAAGTTTTCTCTGTTACTCCGGGGTAGGGTTTCTCATTTCCCGGCCTTTTGCTTATCCCGGGATTCCGGGATAAAAATGATTCCCTTCCCGGGATCCCGGGAAATCCCGGGATATAATTAATTATATTTAAAATATATTATAAAATAAATTAACCTAGAAAAGAGGGGGTATAATTATTTTTTATTTTTTTTATAGTCATTTAATAAGTTCTGCAATCTCCATGATGGGCAAAATAAAATAATATTGCTGTGAAAAATATGTATTAAACAAAATACTTTTGAATTACATAGAAAATTTTCACAAATAAAAAAATTGCTCCGTTTCATTGAAAACTTAATGAATACAACGAAAAAAAAAATTGCCTTTGAATTGCTTAGAAAATTTAAAGAAAAAATAAAAATTACCTTCAAACTGCAAAGAACTTCAATGAATTCAACCAAAAAATTATCACTGTGAATTTTTATAGTACGATTTCAAAAAAACAAAGATGGTCAATACTTCGATCACTCAATCTTGTTCTCATTTTAGTCACGAAAAGTCCTGATGCTGAGAATGCCCTTTCCGATTCTATTGACGTGGGTGGAATCGTCTTTAATGCATTCAAGAGAAGAGAGATGTTCTGCGTTTTTTCGCCCGTAGCCTCGAAGATCTCTAGTTCCTTTTTAAGGTGCTTTGCAGCGCTTGCTTTGCTGTCTAGTATTCTTGATTTCTTTACCTCGGCTGCTTTAATAGCTGCATCAAGCCTTTCAGCTAGAGTCATCGAAGATGACTGAGGGACAGCTGATTCTTGCACATCATTATCTTCATCTGTCTCACTAGAGGTAGAATCAGCAGGTACTCCAAAAAGGCGATCTAACATCTGCTTTGCTGATGAAATTAACATAGACTTGGTTGGTAAGGCTGGCAAACTTCTGTCACTTGCGAAAGTTGCGACCTTTTTATAATTCTTTCCACTATTGAGGTATTGTATGAGGCCAGTCAAGTTCTCATTTCTTCTCTCTGTTATGCGTCGAATGAACGACTCCTTTAGTTTTTTTGAAAAAGGTGTGTTTAGTTGATTTAGTTCGTTCAAAATGAAAGAAAAAACACCTTCTGATGAAAGTAAAGTCGATTCTCTGTTGCCCAGCTTTTCTGCTCCAACTTTTAATGGCTCCAGCGATGCCACAATGTCACGAATTACAGCAACTTCTTGTTTGTCAAGGTCAAAATTGTCCATATCTTTATTGCAGTCGATGAGAGCTTTCGATACGGATGACCTTATTTTGATAAATCGCTCCAGCATGGCTAAAAGACTATTCTATCTGGTTTTGGAATCCAGCAATAGATGCAAACTTTTTCCTTGTTCCTGTTGAACATATCCTTGTAAGATGTTATTCTTTAAAGGTGATTTGCGAAATTTTTTGCTATTTTTCTGACTTTATTGATGATTTGAGACACGTTGATTTCTTTACCTACAGTGTCGTGCGATCCAAATGAAATATCTATCTCGAACGGATCCTCATCAAAGCGCTCACACAAAACACTTTCAAAATCAATACTATGATTGAAATCTTCTCCATCTTCATCTATGTTGTCATTATGTTCGTCATCTTCAGTTTGAATTTCTTCAGAAAGAGTGATTGCAAGTGAAGTGGTTGACTTCTGGTACAAAACATCACATACCGCTAAGTGGATTCCGTGTGCATAACACAATTGATGCTCACATTCAATTAGCCTTCCAAATTTCACCATCATAGCTGCACCATCAGTAACACAAGCCACCACATGTTTTCTAAAAGAAATATGAAATTCCTCTAACTTTTCTTTGATTACTTCAACAGCAGTTTCAGCAGGTAGAGTACTAGAAATCTTCACCATTCCTAAGTTCCAAAATGTTCCGTCAGTTTTGTGTATGTTAATATTTAAATACCGGCGATTGTTTAGTGAGGTGTATTCATCTAAGGATAAACTAAACCTTGATCCTGCATTTATTTGGCTGGTAATTTCAGAATTTAAGCGTTCTTTTATTTGTTTGTACTGCGAATGAACGAGATCCATTACATGTGATGGATTTTTTGGTAAAGTATATCCTCTGTCTGTCAATGATTTTATGATGAACTCACTTTTTGTAATAGATTGATAGAGATGCCATCTAGAGTGGCTAGTTTTGTTACTATTTCTTCACATGTTTCTTTCTTAATGAAAAACGATGTTAAGGTTTGTTGAGAGGTTTGTCGCTTGCTACTAGTTGCTCCATTTTCCTCGGCTGTGCGCTTAGCATTAGTAACAGATAACTTGCTAATATTATGCTTGTTAAGCAAATGTCTGATAAGACCGCTTGTAGACCAACCTTTACACTTTATTTGAGTTTTGCATTCTTTACAGGTTGCAAATTCTAGTTTCGAATCCTTCACGAAATATTTCCAAGCAAATGATTCTGACATTCTTGATGAAGGGTTCGTTTCGAACAAAATAAATTAAAACATACTATATATATATAGTACTAGCTAGTATAGGAACTACAAAGAATCTTGAGTCACAAATACTCACAATATAAAGGAAGTGTGACACTTGCACAATGCACAACCTGGCGTAATGCAGTTACTGGAGCTACTGAGCGTGGTGACAAATTAAGACAGCATCAGCGCAATTACGCAAGATATTACAGGTCCTGACAAGTAGTGACAATCTGTGACATGCCATAACAAGCTGAAATTAAAAAACAAAAAACTAAGCAAGCTTAAATCTAACAAATACAAACGTATTCTGACAAGTTATGGGTTAATTAAACTTACTATTAGCAAAATTTCCCAGTCTTAACACAAAATAAGCAAAATTAAATTTTTAAGAAAATATCCCGGGATTTCCGGGACAGGGAGAATTTCCCGGGAAATTTAAATTAGCTAAAAATCTACCGGGATCCCGGGATCCCGGTAAAGAAACCCTACTCCGGGGAATGGGGGATGTGGCGCTTTGTATATTCTCACTGATTGGTGCCCGGGGTAGTGGCCGCGAGGGATAGGTGGGGGATAGTTGTAAGAATTTTCTCAGCCTACAAATGGGCAGCTAATTTCCTTCCGATGAAACACTCGTTAAACACTAGATTAATTCACTTCAGGGTTCTCAAGTGTCCTTATTTCTAAGATTTGTGCTTATTTTTGGCTTCAAATCTTATTTATTTTTATTTGTTCTTATGGCACTTTTCTTTTTTCCCGGTTAGGTCAACTGTACGCCCTTGACAATTGGTTAGGTTAACTCATGATATTTTTGTTAAAATACTCCGCTTATTCCTTTCCCCCCGCATTTCTGCATATAATATTTCAATATTTTAACGAAAATATCATGACTTAACCAACCAATTGTCAAAGGCGTACAGTTGACCTAACCGGGAAAAAAGAAATTGGGGGGGGAAAGGAATAAGTGCCGTTCTTATTTCTTAATTTTTCATTTCATTTGGCTATCAGAATAAAATATTAACGATATATTATGGATATTCTTATTTTTGGGACGGAATTCTTATTTTTTTGGAGTTGAGGTTCTGATTTTTATTTTTTAGACTTGAGAACCCTGATTCACTTTGTTTTATTTTTCTTTATGATTTACGCCGTAATTTCACAACTTAAAAAGAAATATCACTTCATACACTAGAAGTGACTAGATGTTCACTCAGATATTGGCACTGCTTAAAATTTATTAACTGCGGGATTTTCACTATAATACCACTTTTATTCGGACTTCGATTGAAACACGTGTTACTGTCAGAGTGGGCAGAAGGAATATATGTAAATAACATCCTTTGGATGAAAACAAAGTCACATTTCCCTAATATTTAAAAAGCTAAATATTTTAAAACTAAATGACATACAAATTCATTGTTGCTGTCAATGTGTTCAAAGTTCAAAAATTGGTATACCCCACCCATTCAGAGCAATCATCCCGCATCAAATACATTATAACAAGACTCCCCGTTTTTGTACACAAACTAAACTACACAATGGAAACTGCAGGAAATTCACTCTCTTTTAAGGGAGCTGATATTTAGAATGCACTTTCCATAAATATCAGCCAGCCTTCATTATTAAGTGTATTCCGTAAATCATATTCCAAAAGTTTGGGAATCGTTTTACTTGGGAAGTCATGGATCATCCTCCCAGTAGTCCTGACCTTGCACTAAACGACTTCCATTTGTTTCCAGCCTTAAAGGAACACCTTGGAGGTAAACAATTTCAAAACGATCCTGATGCAGAAGCGGCCGTACAAAACTGCTTAAAAACTAAGGACCCTACATTTTACTCGACCGGCATCGGAAAGCTTGTCCCATTCCCATGCTACGACAAATGTTTGAATCTGTTTCGTGATTATGTAGAAAAGGTAGCAATAAGTTGTTGTTGAAATACTTTTAATAATTACTTGCCCTGTAATAAAACAGTTTCTTCAAAACACCTTGTAAACTTACTTTTTGAACAACCCTTGTACTTCATTTGCTCTTGCAAATGCAAAAGTTCACTAGTGCCACTATCACCACAGTACTTAGCCCCTATTTTCTAATTTATTTTCTAAACATGGCTCTCACAAAATCGTATCTGATCTCAGTTCCCCTTAATCTTTCTACTCTGTCACCAATTTCCTTAAACACTTTTAACTTCATAATTCATCCTAATTTTTTTTCTTTAAGCATCATTTGTTCTCCACTAAATATACAATTAATTTTATTTAAAATTGTGTAACATATTCAAACATCATGCCAGTTCAACGCCATTTATTTCGCTAAATTTTGTTCTCCGGATAATTTGGAAACCACAAATCTAACAGAGTTGAAACTGCGTACCTGATGACGAAGTCCATTCGGCTAATACTGTTAATAGCTTCGTTGTTATTGTTGGTTAGCCAATCAGCCCACCCTGATCGAGCAAGCCGGCGGTACGCAGGTAACCGATCGCCCTCTCCGGAGTGGACCAGAGGTTCAGCGGACTAGTGATGTTGTGTTGTGTTCTATGTTGTGCTAGAGCGGTACAGTCTGTCATAATGTGTTCAATTGTTTGTGGTGTGTCCTGGCACAGTGGCAGGTGTCGTCTTTGGAGTTGTCTAGTCTGTGTTTATATGTCTGTAACTTGGGGTGATGTCCACATCAGAATCGTGCTAAGTTAACTCGATCCGATCTGCTCAGGCTGGTCTCTGCCTGTCAATGGGTGGCGGCTTCGCACCTAGGACCGCATTCGGACCGAGTCGTGTCAGTGCTTTGTGGGTTAGGTGTGTGTGTATGTGTTTTCTGTACTGTGTGATGTCTGTGGGGCGTGGTATGGAATGGAGTATTTGGTTATAATGTCTCTCTGGTGTTACTTTAATGGTGCGAAGCGTTCGTGCATGATTGTACATGTAGTGGCAAGGGTGTTTGGGTTAATTATCACTGCTGCCATGAATTGTGTTCCCCTCATGTCTAAATGTTCCCTAATTTTCAGTATTTTTGTTTCTGTGTGCAGGTGTTCTATTGGTGTTGTTTGAGTACATCCTGTAATGATACGAAGTGCGTTGTTTTGTATTGTCTGTAAGGTGTTTATGTGTGTGTTTGAGATAATGGGTGCCGAGCATGGGCTAGCATAGTCCATAACTGAGCGAATATATTGTTTGTATGTTGTTTCCTGCTGGTGTCCAAAGTTTGTGCCTGTTAGTACCCTAAGCGTGTTAAGTCTTGACGTACATTTGTTTTTAATGTCCTGAATGTGGTTTGCGAAAGATAATGATGTGTTGTATGTGATCCCAAGTATTTTGGTCCTGTGAGTGTGTGGAATGTTGGTGTTGTTTAGTGTAAGCTGTGGAGTTATCTGGTGTTCTTTTGTGTTGCTTGTTAACAGGGTGATGTTTGATTTTGTGGGCGCTACTTTGAGTCTATTGTGTGAGAGCCAGTCTTATATACTGTTTATGTATATTTGTGGGTTATTTGTAGCGGTGTCGATGTTGTTGTGGGTGGATGTTAGAGTGATGTCATCTGCATATGATGATAAGGTAAGCTCGTTATCTATGGGTGTTGGAATGTCATGCATGTATAAGTTGAACAGTGTTGGTGAGAGAACACAGCCTTGAGGGACCCCGTTCGGAAAAAGCTTGATTTTGGATGACTTGCCATTAAATGTGACATGTGAGTATCTTCCTGAAAGATAGTTGCTCAGCCACCTTTTGGTGTTATTGTGCATGTTTGTGTGAGTATTTTGTGTATGAGAGGGAAGCGTGGGATAACATCAAATGCTTTACTAATGTCTATTGTTGCTAATAGTGTACGTTGAGCTGGTCGTCTGGAGTTGATGCCATCCATGATGTGGTGCGTGAGGTTAGTGAGTAATGTCGTGGTTGAGTGGTGAGGTCTGAATCCATGTTGAGTAGGCGATAATGGTATGTGTGGGTTGGTGATTTGTAAGATTAGTCTTTCTGTTACTTTGGAAGGTGTGCATAGTAAAAGTAATGGGTCTATAGGAAGCTGGTTGTTTTGGATTTTTGTTTGGTTTGAGTAGTGCAATAATTTTATCTTGTTTCCATATGTCAGGAATAATACAGTGTTGGTATGAATAATTGAATATGTGCTGATGTTTGTGAGAGCTAGTATTCCCTGTGGGCCCAAGTGTTTAAGGTGTATGTTAGATATGTTGTCTGGTCCAGTAGCCTTCGAATTCTTAATGTTTTTGATCATCTTGGTGGTCTGGTCTGTATTGAATGGTATAATGGTCGTGTCGAGTCTGTAGGTTTTCTTGTGTCTGGCTGTTTGTCTGTTTGCGTGTTTCTGGTTGTTGTTTCTGTTTAAGCGACTTATCTTTGAGTAGTGATTAACTAAAATGCTAACTTGTTGTGTATATGTTGGGGAATTATTTTGGCTGCAACAGATAGCCGCGTGTGAGGTGTGAATGCCGCTGTTTATAGTCTTGTATAGCCTGAATGTACTTGTGGAGTGGTTTAGTGTTATGAATTCCCTAAATGTTTGTGAGGTGACGTGTGTGTGTGTGTGTGTGTATAATATATATGTATATAGTCTAAAGTCACTAAAGGGAAAAGTCCCTAAAAGAAAGCTGAATGGCACCACAAAAGGATAAACAGCAGAACGCGGTCTGTTCGTTTGTTTTGGCTAGACTAGCAGCATGGTTATTCATATCTGACTAAATCGTTGGTGCTAAGTTTAATTGGGTGATGTTGTTAAAGTGTTAGAATGTAGGCAGGAAGGTGTCAAAGAGTATATAATGGTAGGGGTAATGTCTATAGCTTCTAAATTAGTAAAGTGAGAGAGTTAGGTAGGCGGTTTGTAGGACGCTGGAAATCTATGCTAGGCCCTAAAGATCTAAATCAAAGCACCAGTAGGCAGTAAGTGCCTTTGTTGTTGTTTAGAAACCTAATAACTTGGCGGGGTCACTAACCCCACACTATTACATTTGGCGACGAGACGAGGATGGGATTTAATTTGGCTCACTGGATTTAATTTGGCTCACTGGATTTAATTTGACTCATTGGGTTCAACTTGGCTTATTGGGTTCGGGTCTTTTCCATTAGGCGGCAGGCGGTTTTTTTTAACCAAATTTTCACCAGTAATCCTTTTTTGTGTGCTAAATACGAATCTAACATTCTTTTTTGAGAGAAATGAAAGGAAAATATCGAAAAAAAGATTTTAAATACGAACTACTTTATACCGCGCACGAACTATTTACACTGCGAAATTCCATATATTTTTGCAATAATATAATTATAATATTGTATTATATAATAATTTATTAATTTATATTATATTAATTATTTTATGAATATTAATTATTTGTTTATATAAATTTAATTATTCCAAAATCTGTAGAATAATTATGGCAACTCGATATGATTAAGCATTCCGCGCGATTCATTATTGTTTCTGGAAATACGAGTAAATCATGGACGTGAATTATAATTTACAGTGGATTTTTGTGAATATTATATCAGAAGAAGATGCAGTGAAATTTTTTCGGTAATTATGTGTTTTAAGTAACTCAGTCATTTTACACACCAAAATACATTTTTCTAGTAGTATTTGATGTGATTTGTTCAAATATGACCTCCATTTCCGTCGGAAATGAGATCCAACAAAGCTATAGTACTTTGAAGTTTGGCCCATTTTCAAGGGAAATGGAGGTCAAAATCTAAGCAAAACACCAAATATTACTAGGAAAATGTATTTTGGTATTAATTAACCTAACCTAACCTAACCTTACCTAACATGAATATGTTATTACATTATCATTTGTATAATTTAGGTCTCGGGGGTACGGGGGCGGAGCCCCCGTAAAGATCACGCATCACAAATTGATCGATTGAACGACATTTTAGCGTCGGAAATTCAAAAATAAAAAATATAACCCGATACCGATCAATTTGTGATGCGTGATCTTTACGGGGGCTCTGCCCCCGTACCCCCGAGACCTAAATTATACAAATGATGCGAATTTATTTGGCGGAAGCGTAATGAAAACGAAGATATATTTAGAAAAATATTAAAGGATATAGCTGATTTCAAATAAATATTTCCCTTTCGTACGCCGTATAAAGTAGTTCGTATTTAAAATCTTTTTTTTCGATATTTTCCTTTCATTTCTCTCAAAAAAGAATGTTAGATTCGTATTTAGCACACAAAAAAGTATTACTGGTGAAAATTTGGTTAAAAAAAGCCGCCTGCCGCCAAATGGAAAAGATCCTTGGGTTCAATTTGGGTGTTTGGAAAAGTGGATGTAGCCTAGCCTAGGTGGGGCGTTCGATTTGGTTGGTTTGTGTGGGTAAGCTACCGTACTATAGCTTGGGTCCCGCCGGCCTAACTCTAATACTAATTCCTACTCAGCCCAAACTCTAATACTAGTTCCTACCCAGCCCTAACTCTAATACTAATTCCTACTCAGCCCTAACTCTAATACAATTTACTATTCAGCCCGAACTGGAGTAACTAGATCAAATTTAAACCAAATCTAACCTACTTCACGTTATTTGGCCTAAATCGGTTTTTTCTAGCATGTCGGTGATTGGCCATATCTTAAGACCCTACGAAGACTCTGGGGAGGACTTCGAAGCTTATGCCACTAGGGTAGGTTGTTTTTCGAGGCAAATTCCACTCCTGATGCTAAGAAAGTACCTACCTTCTTAACTATAATAGGCCCTAAAACGTTTGGCTTAGTTATGGACCTAGTTGCTCCTAAAGCACCTGAAACTTGCACCTATAGTGAATTAGTACAGGCCCTAACCAATCATTACAAACCCCGAGTAGTTCTCGTCTATGAACGTTTCAAATTTTATTCAAGGCATCAGACTGTGAATGAAAGCATTGCAGAGTTTGTTGCCGGTATAAGAGCCCATAGCCGTACTTGTAAATTTGGGGCCAAATTAGACGAAATGCTGAGAGATAGGTTTGTAATGGATCTCAAAGAGGAGTCTACCCAGAGAGCCCTATTAGCTATACAGGACCTAACTTTTAGTAAGGCTGTAGAAATAGCTGCGGCTAGGGAAGCAGCTGCTAAAGATGTTAGAGCTTTTGGCAGTCACAGTAGTAAAGCTCAACATGTAAATAGCCTTAAATCTTCTAGGCCTGGCAGACCTAATGAGCCTACTAGACAAACAAATGAAAGGTATGCGGAAAATACGACTAAACTTACTAATTCGAACGCTAAACAGGAGGAAAAGCCTTCCAAGCCATGTACTGGGTATGGAAAACAACATTGGAAGAAGGACTGTCCTTTTAAAGAAGCAGTTTGCCGAAACTGTAGTAAAATAGGCCACATAGCTAACGTTTGTTTTTCAAAGAAAACAAGGGGTGAAAATTCTAATTATAACATTTCTAGTGTAAATCCTCAAAAGGGAAATACTTCGAACATTGGAGTAGAGTACCTATTTTATGAGCAGCAAAGTGGTGATAATACAGGTTCATATATTGTAGAGGTAGGCCCAAATGGAATTACAGTTCCTCTAGAACTAGATACAGGTGCTGCCCGAACTGTCATGTCCAAAACAGTTTTTTACAAAACTTTCAAAAATGCACCTAAACTACATGCATCTAAAACTATTAAAAAAATATGGGGACGTGCAAATACCTATTTGTGGAGAAGCATCCATCACAGTTACACTCAACAAGAAAACTTTGTCTCATCCCTTAACTCTTTTAGTGGTGGATGAGCAAGGGCCTACTTTACTAGGCCGTGATTGGATTGATGCTTTGAAAATGCCTATTGACAAAATTTTGCCAAAGGGTCAGGCAGATGTGCATACACTCGCGTATCCGTTTGACATAGACTCATTGTTCAGGGAGTTTTCTTCTGTTTTGGGGCCAGAAGTAGGCAAACTAAAAGGCCATCAGGTCTGTAAAGAGGTAGACCCTAATGTAACTCCGGAATTTTGTAAGGCTCGTTCAATTGCACATGCACTGCGGGAGAAGGTAGATTTAGAAATTGACAGGCTGCTCAAAGATAAAATTATCGAACTAGTCATACACGCTAAGTGGGCTGCCCTGGTAGTTCCTGTACTAAAACCTGACAAGTCAGTGCGGTTATGTGGGGATTACCGTTTAACAGCAATAGAGCAGTCCTTCTAGATTGCTACCCTATACCCAAGCCTGATGAATTATTTAGCTCGCTTGCTGGGGGTAAATATTTCACAAAACTAGATATGTCCCAAGCCCGTGCTCAACTAGGTTTAGATGAAAATTCTAAATTCTAAAGAGCTAACTATCATAAATATGAACCGAGGCCTATATATGTTATTTTTTTATTTTTAATGGGTTCAGAATCCCAGCTGAGCCGTGAACGGCCAAGCTCTGAAGGGCCAATTTAACCTACAGCCCAAGTTAAGCTAGACTAAAAACTTACGGACTTGGAGGTCCTATTAGGTCCTACCTCAGGGTTGCTAACTCGATGTGGGCCTAGCTTAGGCCTCAGTTGCATAAAATTAAGATAAAAAACAAAAGGGGCACTATTTATGGTCTTCTTTCTAAACCTTGCACAACAACACAACCTGCACCATTGCACGATGCAACAATCTTGTATCTAAACAACCAAATTGAATTGCAAGAGAGCTCTCTATAAGACCACGCCCTGTAAATGCCGCATTCAACAAACGAGTAGGAAGGACGCGCAGTACCCCAAAAAAATGATGCCACAAGAGCCCAAAAATGCTAGCTCTAAATTAAGTGAATTTTTCACTAACTTTACAATTATGAAATGGATATATACACACACCTTAACTTAATATATACAAGCAATGCTGCATCAATCAGCTTAGTCATCATATCGCCTTGGAACAACAATAGCTCTTCCTCTTCTAGATTTTCTAACAATATAAGTACAATAGGCTATGCTATGGAATAGCATCGGGTCCGGGTATTTTTCAGAGGACAATGGACCAAGTTCTAGCTCACATTCTGGTGGTACTTTGTTTTCTAGATGATGTCCTCATTTCAGGTTCATCTAAAAAAGAACACCTAACTAGATTAACCACAGTTCTTAAAAGACTCCGGGATATCAGACTTAAGCTAAAGAAAGAAAAGTGTTCGTGGGTCACTAATGAGGTTTCATATTTAGAGTTCCGCATAGATGCCTCAGGCATTCATCCAACGGTGGATAAACTAGAAGCAATAAAAAATGCACCACCTCCACAAAACATCACACAGTTACAAGCTTATTTAGGTCTCCTAAACTTTTAAAGGAAATTTTTGCCTGATGCATCGACTTTCCTTGAACCCCTAAATAAGTTATTACGATCTGGGGAACAGTGGAGATGGGAGAAAACCCAAAAGGAAGCATTTGAGGCTTCCAAGGACGTACTACTAAAGTCCACTCTCCTAGTGCATTATGATCCTAACCTTCCTCTCATAGTTTCAGCAGATAGCAGTTCTTATGGAATTGGGGCAGTGTTATCTCACCACATTGATGGTGTAGATAGGCCTATCTATTTTGCTTCTAGAACACTAACTGAGACTGAAAAGCGATATGCACAACTTGAACGTGAAGCCTTAGCCTTAGTATTTGCAGTAAAAAAAATTCATTTCTATCTATGGGGTCATGAATTCAAACTAATTACTGACCATAAGACTCTTTTAGGTTTATTTTCACCTCATAAAAATATTCCAGTTATGGCCTCAGGTAGGATTCAACGATGGGCGCTGATTCTACAAGCCTATAAATTTGACTTAGTACATCGGTCAGGCAAACTTCTAGGTACGGCTGATGCTCTAAGTAGGTTGCCTTTAGAAAATCCAAATGAATGCGTACCTATACCTACAGAATGGGTTCACTAGGTGGAGTTTTTGGAATCTACTCCAGTATCTGCAGTACAAATATAGCAGGGGACAAAATCAGACCCTATTCTGTCTAGGGTCATCCATTACTGCCCAGTTGGTTGGCTTACTAAGGTTGAGAGTGAATTACAGCCTTTTTATCAACGTGTCTGGACTCTCGATCCAAAATGGCTCTCTCTTATTGGTCCACAGAGTGATAATTCCGAATGAAGGCAGGTCGAATTCAGTGAAGGAACTTCACGCTGAACACATGGGTGCAACAAAAATGAAAGAGCTGGCGAGAGCTTATTTCTGGTGGCCCGGTTTAGATGGAGAACTCGAATCATTGGTTCGCTCCTGTCAAAACTGCCTAGAGAACAGAGATCTCCCAAGGAAAAGTCCACTTCATCCGTGGGAATGGCCTACTATACCTTGGCATAGGATCTATGTGCGCTATGTAGATCCTATAAATAATATCTATTTCCTAGTCATTGTGGACGCCTACTCTAAGTGGGTGGAAATTTTTCCAACCACTTCCACGACTTCGGGTGTTACTATTCGCTTATTCCGTTCGTGTTTCGCTCGATGGGGTTTACCCGTAGTTCTGGTTTCCGACAATGGTACTTGTTTTACCAGTGAGGCATTTCGTTCTTTTGTCCATCTAAATGGATTAGACATGTCCGGTCTAGTGTTTTTCACCCATCTACTAACGGTTTCGCAGAAAACATGGTCCGTACTTTCAAGTCGGCCTTGCGTCATTCTCATGGGGAGGAAATGCAAGTGGTGTTGGATAAATTTTTGTTTAAGTATCGACTAACACCTCACACAACGACGGGGGAGTCTCCTTCTAAACTTATGATTGGCCGGGGAATTTGTTGTTTTCGATCTGTTACGTCCAAACCAAACGTTACAACAACGAGTTTTACGCCATCAGGTAAAACAGAAGTTGTACCACGACACTAAAAAAAAAGAGTTATAGTAGAAGCGCAACCTAATGATCCAGTTATGATTCACAACTATGGGGCTGGACCAAAATGGGTTCCTGCAACTGTGCAGGAGAGAACGGGCCCTGTTTCCTTCAAGTGCCAACTAGAAGATGGTCGTTCTATTAAACGCCACCACGACCAGATATGGGAACGTGAATTGCAGGATGACCAGAGTCTTCCGGAAGAGAGAACCGATCCTCTGGAAAATGGTTCAATTCGCCCGCCTATGCAGGTTGCACCTATTCCTACTACATCAACCCCGCTCCGCAGGTCGTCTAGGGTCTCTCACCCCCCTGACAGACTAAACTTGTAGGGAGGAATGAGGTGACGTGTGTGTGTGTGTGTATATATATATATATATATATATATATATATGTGTATATATATGTGTGTGTGTGTGTGTGTGTGTGTATATATAGTCTAAAGTCACTAAAGGGAAAAGTCCCTAAAAGAAAGCTGAATGGCAACACAAAAGGATAAACGGCGGAAAGCGGGCTGTTCGTTTGTTTTGGCTGGACTAGCAGCATGGTTATTCATATCTGACTAAATCGTTGGTGCTAAGTTTAATTGGGTGATGTTGCTAAAGTGTTAGAATGTAGGCAGGAAGTTGTCAAAGAGTATATAATGGTAGGGGTAATGTCTATAGCTTCTAAATTAGTACAGTGAGAGAGTTAGGTAGGCGGTTTGTAGGATGCTGGAAATCTATGCTAGGCCCTAAAAAAGATCTAAATCAAAGCACTGTTAAGTGCCTTTATTGTTTAGAAACCTAATAACTTGGCGGGGTCACTAACCCCACGCTATTACAATTTCTGTTTGTTTTTCTTTAAGTTTGTTGTTTATTTCTGTGGTGAGCTGTTGTATCTGCTGTTTTATGGCTTCTGTGTGTGTGGTGTTTGTGTGTGTTATGTTTGAGGTTGTTACGTTGCCTTATGAGGTGGGCTGTTTCTCTAGTGTAATTTGGGTTGTATTTCCTAATGTTGCCCTTGGATATGTATTTGTTTGCATTATTGATGATCTGATTGAATGTCTTGAGTGTTGTATTGATGTTTATGATGGGTGTGCTATTTAATGTGGTGAATTGTTCCTCAGTCTGTATTTTGAACTGTTCTCATCAGCTTGTAATTTCTGTAAGTGTGCCTAAGGCTGTTGGGGCAGAGTGTAGAACGTATTGTAATGATGATGGGCAGGTGGTCTGATGACCAGTGGCGGTTCCTCATATGGGCAATATGGGCAGCCGCACAGGGCGGCATGAGCGCCTGCAAAAAAAATAAAAATAAAAATAAGAATAAATAAATAAAGAAATAAATAAAAATAAAAAATAAAATAAAATAAATAATAAAAGATCAATGACTTTGCATCAAGGAAGGTAAGAAGAGTCAGGCTTTAGATGGCAGTTGTGCTGTGGTGCAATTTATTTTGTTTCTTGTTCAAAGTGTAGCATAATAATTACCCTCTCTTAAGTGTCTTATTCTATTTATGTGATAGAGCATTTGTACAATTTAGAAATTTGATTCTCTAGTTTATTTATGGCAGTTGTGCAATTTAATTTGTATTTTTCCTGTTCATAGTATCATAATTACATTCTCTTAAGTGAGTTATTCTATTTACGTGATGAAGGATTTATAAAATTCAGAAATTTGAGTCTGTTTTGGTTCTGAAGTTCCAACAATTAGTCCAATAAAGTTATTTTGTGAAAGAGTTATGTCTGTCCTTTATTTTGGGGGGATTCGAATGTGTGTGTGTTGGCGAACAGGGGGGGGGGCGCTGAAGGTGAGGTTCGCCCAGGGCGTCATGTAAGCTAGGACCGCCACTGCTGATGACAGTTGTTTTTCGGTTCTCCAGTGTGTATGTGTTGCTAGTGAGGGGGAACAGAACGTTTTGTCTGGGGAGGAGTTTGAGTATCCTGCTTGATGTGGTATGTGTGTATGTTCTTCTGTGTTGTTAAGAATGAAGAGGCTGTTTAGTTGTGGGACTATGTTGGCGCCCCTGGTGTTGTTTTGGTTGTGCAGGTACCAACTAGTGTCTTTAGCGTTGAAGTCTCCTCCTAAGATGACATTAGTGAGAGAGGCCAGATTGTGTAACTGTGGATTGCAATTGGCTAGCACCTGAGGTGAACTATATGGAGGGATGTAAATGTTGATGAGTGTGGTGTGTTTTGCGCGCCGTTTTAATGTTAACTGTCTGTATTTCTATCGTGTTATCTGCTTGGATTGTGTTTGTAATATTTTGGGTGGCATCAGTGTAGCTAATGCTTTTACGTATATAAGTGATAAGTCCACCCTCGTGACCCCTAGTACGATCTTGACGGATCGCCGTGAAGTCAGGGATGGTGGGTGTTTTGTGTGTGCGTTTTAGTTTTGTTTCTTGTATAAGTGATATGTGAATGTTTTGTTTGTGTACGAATTCCCTAAGCTGTATGATTTTGTGTTGTGAGGCAATGTACGTTGTACTGTAGTATGTTAATATTATGCTTCTTATGCGTATCATGGTCCTATTGTGTCTATGTCTTTGTGTATGGTGACATGTGTAAGTTGTAGTGGGGCCTGGATTAGTCTTAATGTCGCCGGAGAGTAAAAGTAGTCCGGGGAGCACGTCCGGCACGCAATTGCTCCTCGTAAATGAAAATGGCTTCGTTGGCCATATTGGATACACTTCTTTCTTTTGAGAAACTTTTTAAAATCAGTTTAAATCACCACCGAAACACTGAACCTATCAATCAGAAAATTGATATATGTACCCATGGACCATAAATGGACGATTCGAGTTAACGAACAAACTTGGTTGTCGACTCGTTAAAACTGAGTGTCCTGCCAAGGAGCGTCTCTAAGTATTCAAACCTGTAGATGCCTCTCAATTTGGTAACTTAGGATTAGTCGGTACTTTGAATCAGATTAGTCAAGATTTTCACTTATTGGTATTTTCCTATATCGGGCAACGTACTTAAAAACCTTTCATTTTTGGATAAAGAAAGCAATACAACGATTTTCAAACGATTTTAATAAATAAATACACACAACTAAATTCATACTATAAATAATACACATTTAGTGCCTCAGGTACTAATAATGACTGAACAGGTCTCCATAAATCCTGATGTAAAATTCCACAAAATTGAACAATAGGCTATCATCTGCACCAATTTTACCTATAATTTACTATAATACACGATACTTAAGATAGCAAACCTATTTATTCTAATTTTTATTTATAATATCGATATTACCCAGGAATATTTTGATTTCACATTAAACTGTTCGTTAAATGAATTAAATTTACAGAATTTTAATGCACAACTGAACAATGATATAAAAAAGTCTCAGAAGATCCGAGCAGGATAGTCTTAAGATTCTGTACTGTTGAGACCTCATTCGCTAAATATTTACTCAATCATCGATACAACTATTAAAACCGGCCTATCTCGTAGCAACTCCAGATGTTAGAAGTAGCCTATAAATAATAATAATAATAATAATAATAATAGCCTCAAGGAATCACAGCCAAACTATAGTGTTCTGTGGGAAATATCATTCTGCTTCATTTTCTTCCTTTTAGTGCCATGAGCTGAGCTACTGAAACTCTACAGCTACAGTTGAAGAACTTAACCAAAGAAAAGACTATCACGAATGACTAGATCGGTTCTAACATTGCTCCGACTAAAAGTAGTCTTGACTACTAGCTGAAAGCAAAATTTAAATGGTTGCCTTTATTTGTCGAAGTCCTAAACCAGTGGTGTCCAACCTTTTTAGCTCGCGGGCCGAATTTATTATCTTAAAATGGGCCAAGGGCCATATATATATATATATATATATATATATATATATATATATATATATATATATATATATATATATATATATATATATATCAGGGTGTCCCATAAGTCCGGCATCATAGGAGAAATTCATATTTTTCTATTTCTACAAACCATAATTCATATGCTCGGGATGCCAATTTCCCGTCCACCATTCTGTTCAGTGACGAGGCTGTTTTTATGGAAATGGTGAGTTAAATCGACAGAACACCCGCTACTGGTCTCAAAACAACCCTCACTGGTATACCTCTTCAAAGGAACAAGGGGCATCTCGGGTGATGGTATGGTGTGGCATTTGGAAGGATCGCATCATAGGCCCCCTCTTTTTCGATGAACATGTCACTGGAGGCACCTACCTACGTATGCTCAAGGAAGAAGCATTTCCCAGTGTCTTGAACGAAGAAGGAAATTTCCCAACATGGTTCCAGCAAGACGGCGCTCCTGCACATTACAGCACCCAAGTAAGGGAATATCTGTACCAACAATTCCCTGGTCATTGGATAGGACGTCAAGGGTCTGTGGAATGGCCAGCTAGAAGCCTGGATCTCACGCCACTAGATTTTTATCTCTGGGGCCACTTGAAAGCGCTGGTATACGCAGAAAAAATTAGTAGTGTTGAACATTTGCGGCAGCGCATTATTGGGGCATGTAACACCATTACTCCTGACATCATTCACCGTGTGCTTGCTGACTGGGTATCACGTCTGAATTTGTGTATTGAAAACAATGGTGGACATATTGAGCACGTTCTGTAAATAAAAGCTTTTGTTTTGCTTTTTTATTATTTTTCCTATGATGCCGGACTTATGGGACACCCTGTGTATATATATATATATATATATATATATATATATATATATATATATATATATATATATTCCTTCTAATCGTTTTAAACAACACTCAGTGTGAATCATTTATTTTATTGACTAAAACTTGGACAACAGCGCTTAAAAATATAGGGAACTTTTTTTTATTTGCTTGATTCATGGAGGCCCGGATAGAAACTACTGGCGGGCCGCTGGTTGGGCATCACTGTCCTAAACGAACAAACGAGCCCTGTGTTAGGAGAAATATAAACTGTTCTTGTAATTTCCTTTTCATTATCAAAAATCCTACAATGTAATTACTTATAAAAAAACAAACGGCAAAACAATGATTTTTGTGCCCAAATACATACTGCCAATACTACGGGATCCCCCTTTTATTTTAAGAGACACGTCTTAAAATTAAAACAGAGCCATCTCATTCAAAGAAATTAAGGAACTTGGATTAAGAGTATAAAATATAAATAAAAATAATAAATAAGTTAAATTCTGTGTTCAAACAACTATTCAAATTCAGTACTAAGAGCATTTAACTCGGAAGACAGTAAAAAGTTATCGAGTGGAAAGAATCCTGAAATATAAAAGCTCTTATTAGGGGGAGGGGGGGGAGGAAAGACTGCCATGACAATAAGAGACTAATAATAAAACAACAGAATGCTCGGTCAGGCAAGGGTTGAAATGGCTCGCAAAAGGGGTCCAGTTGCAACCAAAAAAAGACATCTTTTAGATATCTGTATTTATGAATGTACGAGAGTTATGAACTCCATCCTAACAACAGTTAGGGGATCTGTGCATTTGCACCCGTGTTTGAAAAAGAGGAACGCGCAATAACTTTGGTTGGCTCAAGATGTCTGAATCTAATCAGCACTTCCCCGTAACTTAGTCGTTTGGCTTCACAAATTGTATACGAGTGAAAAATAGAGAATAAATTAAAACTATTCTACTTATTACTACGTTTATGCACCCGAGTCACTCTCCCTAAATACAATACAAATATAGGTTTTAGTGAATACGGATACAGTGAACAGCCGCTTATAGTGAACATTTTCCGGGGAATGGTTCCTTTTACATAGTAAATTCATCCATTTATAGTGAACAAACAATGATTTATTTTTATAGTGGGGCAGATAAGTGAATATATTCAGGGGAATCTTTCAGATAGTGATACAAGCACCAAAATTGGTACGGATACCCCTCTGGGACTACTTTTTGAAAAAACCCGTTAGCCACCTAAAATTCAAAATGGCCGCCGTTGAAATACTTATTTCACTATAAAATTTGACAGAGTAGTCCGATTTGAATGATCTTGGCATCAAATCATATGTTTTTGACCATGGAGAAGCTGAATTTACAACCCTTTTCTATCATTTGTAGCACATTGCCTGAAATCGGACTGAACAGGATACTCAATGTGATACATACGATCGGAAAATAACCCGGCCGACTGGCTATTTCGAACAATATTGCCAAGTATTGCGGCATAAGACTGGGGCCTCGAATATACCGACTGTCGAATGTTACCGCACACAGCGGAAGCTGTAATGAAGCCGCGCAGTGCATCACGATGCACTTCAGCGAAAGCGCTGCTTGTGATGTTTCAGTTGTGTGTGTGTTTGTCTAATTGTAACCGAGTTTACAACCCTAAAACTTCTCAGAAACTTCTTTCTACCATTTGTAACACATTGACTGAAAATATATGCAGCTTACTAATAATTAACTTCTATTTTTGTTTCAGAAGTCAGCCAGGGCGTTCATCGTCTCACAAGATGGCCAGTTTGGCTGAATTACCATCTAAATTGCAAAGTGACTGGAACAAATGTTGTCTCTGTCAAATCGAGAAGAAGGACGAAGATCTCAAATCACCACCAACCAATGATTGCGTCAAATGTTCCACTCTTTCAAGCCATCAATGATCTCCCAATGTTTTGGATCCAGCAAGATTAGATGAAGGCGGCGGCATAGAAGAAACGCTAAGAAAGAACAATGCAAAATACCATCAGAGCTGTCGACTAATGTTCAACAACACCAAACTGCAACGGGCGAGGAAAAGAGTAACTAGTGCTAGTAGTACAGATGAAGGACGCAGCAAGATGCGAAGAACCAGCCATAAAGGTCTACAGTCCGAGTGCTTCTTATGCGAGAAGGAAGCTCCAGCATCAGAACTGAGACAAGCCATGACCATACAGCTCAATAAAAGACTGAATGAATGTGCCTGAAACGTAAACGATGGAAGGCTTTTGGCCAAACTGAGTGGTGGAGATGTTGTAGCACAAAAGATGAAGTACCATTCTTATTGCTTGGCAGGCCTGTACAACAAGGAGAGAGCCTGCCTGAACAAGAAGTGCCAAGGGTCGCTAGAGAAGGAAGTCAATCAACTACCCACTACTGTACTGGTATCAGGTCATCCCATAAGTAATGTCGTTTTTTAGATCGGAATTTGAAGGACCAAAAAAACCTCAACTGAAACTTTTTAATCTAGTATATATTTCCCATCGGAATCAATGACACTGCCAACGTCCTACAAGCTCTTCAATGCCATGTTTATAAAATTCAGGCGGTTTTGAGGCAAAAAACGTACAAAGACTGGTGTGCAGGTCATCTAAAGAAGTATACTGTTTCTCGTCAAGATAGTTTTGCAGACTCCTGAAGAGATGATAATCTGAAGGCGCAAGGTCTGGAGAATATGGAGGATGTGGAAGTTTTTCCCACCCAAGCTCCTCAATTTTTGCAGAAGTGATCCGAGCGGTATGAGGACGTGCGTTGTCGTGGTGGAACACGATTCCTTTCCGATTAACCAAAGAAGGTATCTTTTCTTTTAGTGCAGTGTTCAATCGATCCAGTTGTTGACAATAGACTTGAGCGGTGATTGTTTGGTTGTGTGGTAAGGTTTCAAAGTGTATTACACCACCTTTATCCCACCAAACAACACCTTCCGAGGGTGAAGATTTGGTTTTGGCTGTGGTTCGCTGGTTCTCCGGCACAAACCCACTGTCGACGGCGCTTAACATTCTGGTACAGTATCCACTTTTCATCACCAGTCACTAAACGGTGCAAAAACGGATCTTGGAGTTCACGGGAATGAAGAGCTGTGCTAATGTTTACCCGCACCCTCAGACTGTCGACCGACAATTCATGTGGCACCCATTTTCCTAACTTAGGCACTTTCCCGAGTTGTTGCAAATGTTGATGGATGGTGGACGGGGATGAATTGAGTTTCTGGGCCAATTCTTCGACAGTTGTTGAAGTCTTCTTCAAGTGCGGCTAACAGCAGGTCATCATCAAACTCAGCAGGGCGTCCAGAGCGTGATGCATCTGTCAAACAGCAGTCACCATTCCTAAACTTTTGAAACCATCTTTGACATTTCCTCACATGCAGAATATCGTTGCCATAAACGTCCTGAATGTTTCGCGTTGCTTCAGTAGCACTATTCCCTTTTTTGAACTCGTAAAGCATTATATGCCTGATATGCTCTTCTGATACCGCCATGTTTATGAGGGGTTCACATAAAGCAAAACACACGTCTTCACTGGTCAAGGTCTGTAAAGTATGTAGCAAAACACAATAGATCTCCTTTAGATATAACCTTCGGAAAATTTATGCTTAAACCGAGTAGGACTAGTTTAAACTTAATCTATCGTAAAAAACGACATTACTTATGGGATGACCTGATATTTTCTGAACTACTCGCCTACAAAGTTGAGACCAAAACCAGCAGTGAAGGTCCTGCTATATTCCGGCTTGCAGATATGGTCAGTCTGTAGAAGCAGCGGCTTAAACAACTTGGGGTAGAAACACCTGAGGTCAACTCAACCAGAATAAAGGACAAGCTGTTGGCAGAAATGTCTGAGCTAGAAGCTCACAAGAAGGGAAGGGATATCCTCCTGGCTTTCCACAAAGATGTATGCTGTCCTATCACAAGCCTCCGACTACTCCGAGGCCATTATCCTTGCCAAAGCAGCCAAGATCTTGCGAAGACACATGGTTTCCCACAAGTCCACATTTGATGGAACCTTTCATGGAGGATGTGTTGAAGAAGCCATTCCATCGACTCTTCTCCAGTTTGTGGGGCTGATATCAAATCTCAACTGAGATTTGGAGCATCAAAGACAGACCTAGCAATGGCGCAGCTGCTGCAGTACAACTGCTACGCGAGGTACAAAGAAGGAGCAGCTACTGTGGATTGCTTTTGGTCAAGGGCGGAACCTGAGGTGGATTCCTGTACATGACCTCAATCCTTCACTTGGACCAGAGAAAACCAGAGGGATTCTCTTCTTCCATGCCTTCACTGGCTGCGATGTTGTGTCGGCCTTCCGTGGGAAAGGGAAGTAGTCTGCATGGCAAACCTGGGATGTATGTGCCGAGGCCTCTAATGTCTTCATCAAACTCAGTCAGCACCCGTCAACAGTTGAAGACGACGACCTGAAGATCTTGGAGAAGTTTGTAGTCACTATGTATGACAGGTCCAGTACATCTGCGGGTATTGATGACGCACGGCTCGACATGTTTGCTCGCAAGCAGAGGCCGTACGAAGCCATTCCTCCAACTCGAGCAGCTCTCCTTCAGCACGCCAAGCGCGCGGCCCACCAGGCAGGCTGCATATGGAGTCAGTCAACAATGTGCCAGCCCGAAACCCAAAGTCCTGCTGACTGGGGATGGACAGAGCAAGGTGACCTGTGGCAGATGATCTGGACAGCACTCCCACCAGTTGCGCAGAGTTGTCAACAGGTGACCAAGTGTGGCTGCAAGACAGACTGCTGTGGAAGGCGCAAATGCTATCTCTTTGGACTCACCTGCACAGCACTGTGCAGCTGCAGATGCGAGGATTAGTTCAGAGTGTACATGTGGACAGCAACACTTATAAGTGACAAAGTGGAGAGTACAAAGTGCAAAGACAATAAAGGACAAACAAGTACTTTCATAGTTACCTACGTTTAAAAGAAAATAAAAAATCCTGCTTCCATTCATAACCTCAGAAGCAAAGGAGATGATGCAGGCGGAGCTAAGGTCATTAGATGACCGAAGAGCACTCATTTGTGGAGGCATGAATAGCATGACGACAGCTCCATTTATTTTTATAAATTTGGCTAAGTTCACATAATCTGCTAGAAATGGTGGAAAGAAGCTTCTGAGAACTTTTATAGTTTTAAATTCGGGTTCTGCATAGTAAAAAATATAATTCGTTATCAAAATCATTCAAATCGGCCCACTGTATCAAATTGTGGCAAACATAGTATTTCTATACCGCACATGGCGGCCATTTTGAATCTTTAGGTGGCTAAATGTTTTTTTTCAAAATAGTAGTCCCAGAGGAGTATTCATACCAATTTTGGCGCTTGTATCACCATTTGAAAGATTGTTTCACTTATCTGCCCCACTAACCCCTGACCCTGAGAAAAGAATAATTTTTTCACTTACCAATCAAAAAGAAAGTAGGGAAGACAAAACTTCCTTTCTTCTTCTTCTCGGTTTCTATTGTGTAACCACCAGATCTTGTTTGTTCCTCGACTGTTACGCATAAACTTATGAATCACATCTAGCATTGATCCGTGTCCTGCGGTCTGAAAGGGGGTCCATATCCCGATATAGTGAACAAAAGCACTGAGGTGTTCACTATAAACGGCGTGGACTGTACTTTATGAATAACGTGGTCTACGTCGTGGCCACGTCGCAACTCCGCTTCCCGTTCCATTAGTGAGGTTAAGCGACGTTGGTCCTATTCAGAAGTTAGATGAGTGACCCTCCTCCACGTTCAGATGATGCAGCGACCCATGGTTCGGATCCTACATAAAGCTGTAGATTCCTTCAGTCATATAACTTTTGTCGTTACGAAGGTTATAATTTTTTTTTAGCAGTAACGTTGAACCTAAATAAAAAGTGTGCTTTTACAATATATATATATATATATTATATTTTTTTCTTTCCATACTGAACTGAACGTGGAGTAAAATATGGTGTGGTCGTTCAAAATATTTCTTACATTTAAGAAAAGAATGAAAGTGGAGAGGATAAAATGTAGTTTAAAGAGCGAAAACTCTGAACCAAATAGAAAACTTCAGTAAAAATTGTTGGGTGAAGAGTGTTGACCCGATGGAAAAGGTCCCTAGCTATTGATATTCTATGAGTACCCCTGCCGTTGGTGAACGAAGAATGTCACAAAGGTTTGCATTGGAGGAACTTATTCTGGAACTCATTCTGAGTCAAAAGTAGCTCTGGTTTTACGAAGCGATTAGGTTATATTTTTCAATCGCCTTCTTGGCCGTGATCCACAATTGTGGTTTTTAACACTTCAATAAATTTGCGTGGGAACTATTAATTAAATGCTTTTTGAAATCATTCTTAAAATTAGTTTTGTAATTGCACATTTGGCACTGAAATAATTTAGTGTCAGAATGACTTAACAAATGAACTCTTAAACTGTATTTCCTGTTTGTTTTATAATCACACTCGGCACACTTGAACAGTTTGTCTTCAGAATGAATGAGAGAATGCGAGTTCAAATGATCTTTTCTGTTGGTCTCATAACTACACTTTGAACATTTGAATAGCTTTACTTTCGAGTGATTTAATTCATGCAATTTCATGGAGGCTTTGAATTTAGTTTCAAATTCACAAACTGAGCATTTGTATTGCTTCGTTTCAGAATGAATCAAATCGTGTTTCTTCAATGTACTTTTATAGTTAGTTTCAAAATGACATTTTGCGCAGTTGAAGAGACGAACTTCAAAGTGACTTAAGATGTGCTTTTTTAATGTATGTTTTGTATTCGTCCCAAAAGGGCATTCTGAACATTTAAAAAGCTTCAGTTCGGAATGAGTCAGTGAGTGAGTTTTTAAATTGCTTTTCCAGTTACTTTCGTAATCGCATTCCGAACACTTGAACAGTTTCCACTCACAATGCGTCAATAAGTGCGCTTTTAAACTCTTCTTCGACGCGGTTCCGTAATCGCATTCCGAACAATGAAACGTTCTCGTTTGGTTCGAAGAAAGTGGTTTTGAGCGAAATTCCAAATCAACTTTCCTCTTCGTTGTTGACTCGCATTTAGAACACTTTATCCTTTTGTTTTTTAAATATTCTAACCGATGATTCAAAATCGATTCAGAGTTTTTCTTCGATGCGCATTCGTTACACTCCAAATTTTCGGTGGTGTAGAGACTTCCTTCGCGTACAAAAGGAAGCTTCGCGCAAATTTCTTCGAATTCATTTTCTTGGTACGCGTTAGATACGTGGCTGAACAACTCGCCCGCGTCCTTCCCAACTCCTTTAACTTCTTCCAATCCCTGAAATAAGACACGATCAACCTTAGAACAAATAACCAAAAGATGTAAAAACGCGTAACAAATAGGAAACGAGACAAATACTGGAAAATAACTAAAAAAAATTATCCTCCTATTATTAAATTTAAGACGCGCACACTCAGCTCAAAGTTTCAGAAATATAACAAATATTGTTGAATTTCACCATTCGTTTAACGCGATATTTCAATCCTATTCGAGAAAGCGTGGGGGCAACGATAACCCGTATGTCTAAGATAATGATTATGTGATACAAATTTCCTTCTAGAATGTTCGTTACTACGAGTAAATTTGGCTCAAAATATTGAAAAAAGACAGAAAATTCCTGAATTTTATAAATTATTTATTTATATAATTCGATTGAAATGCCAAGCCTAAAAGCATTCTCTTTGAGTATGCTACTTACTGCATAGTTATTATAATACCAAGCTCCCCATGGTTTTTGCGGCTCTTCGCAGATTTGAATTTCAAAAGCTCATTAACTTATGATAATCCAAACCGTAGGCACAGAGTTTTTCCTTACTTCGTCTGGTACTCTCGTTTGGAGTTGGACACTATTGCAGTTGGGTACCCCAACCCAACAAATTCAATTACATTAAAACAAACAATTTAAAAAACAAATAAAACAAACAATTCATTCTATGGGATATTGAATGCCCGGTTAGGTCAACTGTACGCTCTTGACGATTGGTTAGGTTAAGTTGTGATATTTCCGTTAGTTTTAACGAAAATATCGCAACTTAGTCTAACCCAATGTCAAGGGCATACAGTTGACCTAACCGGGCATTCAATATCCCATAGAATGAGTTGTTTGTTTTATTTGTCTTTTAAATTTTTTGTTTTAATGTAATTAAATTTGTTGGATTGGGGTACCCAACTGCAATAGTGTCTGGAGTTAAAGCATGTCGTAATATCACGCGATTCGAGTCTAGACCTTATAAAGCCATCTCCGTCCTCATTACAGGACTAACAGTCATGGGATTGTCATCAGAAGAAATGGGGGTCCACTTCATAACCAGTACCTTGATCTTTTTTACATCGATCCATATATTTTTCTGTTCGAATCCGATCGGGCAGCTTTCTCTTTATTATTTTAGCCATTTGACATGTTGCCTTTTTGTCGATACCAGATATCATCATTTTTCTTTCAGTCCGTTGGTCTGTTAGAAAGTCCCTCTCAACTAGAGGCATCTTTGGCTGTTTTAGTGCTTTATGCAATTCACTGAAGCACTTACATTCGCAAGCTGCAACGTCAAATAACTTAAGATCGGCTCTCATTTACGAGTCTAGACGCGTGCTACATAATTATGAAACACTGCTTTTTCGCTCCTTTGGCTGTTTCAACAACTTTCGGTACTTTCCATTACATTCTTTGATAAGTTTAACTATTCTTTGGTGTGAAATATGGGGAATTGAAGCTTTAGCCCAAAGATCTTCAATTGTCAATGCAACTAAATTGCAATAATATTAAAAACAGGTTTTTCATTTCCTTCACTCTTCATTTTATTATTCAGAAAAAGGCAGTACTTCAGCACATCATAAAAGGTTGGCAACATTGTTTCACTAAGTTCGGCAGGAGCTCCTAATACTGGACAATTACAGTCACTTCTTGTTTTTGTTGCCATTTTGTTGGTCAAACAGTTATTCTCTGTTACATTGTCTAATCTAAAAGAATAGAGAAGAATGTGACTCTTTAGTATGTCTCTTATTAAATATCAATGAGAAATCAACTAAAAATAATCACAATATAGAGATCACAAAGAAAGGAGGAAACAGGGAACAACAACAGTGTGAACACATTTAGTGCCGAACTAACAGAAACTGACACCGGATCAGTGTTGCCACTAACTTGCCAGGTCTGAATTATATAATTTCCCTCGGTTCGCTCTTAAAATTTCCCTTTTTGGTCTAATATTTCCCTATACACCTGCATTTAAACTTGCAATATGTATGAATATAGATTTATTTGTCTTCTATCGTAAGATAAAAGTATTATTTAGCAATATTGTTATATATTTTCCAATTAATACAGTGAAAATGTGTGTTTCTGGATATATAAATATCTATATCCACTCCTCAAAATTTCTCTATTCAGGGAATATTGACGTTATTTGGTAATTTATTTCCCTAAAACAAGGAAATTTCCCTGTACCTGGCAACACTGCACCTGATGGCTGGTACTACACTAGCAGCTGTTAAACGCGTGCTTCCACTAACAGGTCCAAACATGTCAGGTAACAGGTTTTTGGTTGCGATGATAGTCTGAGATTACGAAATCTTAATATTTGTAACGGTCGAACTGCTGCGAACTTTGTTACTTATGGCCGGCCAAACCACTGGCCAGATTTGGATGAGACGTGGGGGATTCGGGTAACTGAGACCGGGAAGAACGTAGGCTATGTGGCATCAGCCTCCGAGGTCATCTCAGGCCGCCGGAGGCCTCTGTATTCCGGATTGGTTGAAAGACCAATCACGGTCATAAAATAGGCGGAGCTCTATCACAGACACGCCATAAAATGGGCGGAGCTCTAGCACATGCTTTTTCACACGATGCATTTACGATTCAGCAAACAAAATTTGATTTTTTTTTAATTAGACAAAAACTTTAATTTTTTAAAATCTCCATATATATATATATATATATATATATATATATATAATTATATATATATATATATATATATACAGGGTGGGTAAGAAAAAAGTGACCCCTTAAAGGTAAACTGTCATATTAAAAAAAGTAAGGGGACTACAGCTCCCAAACTTCATAGATGCTTACCTTAGAAGGTTGTTCGTCTTAATTGAGAAGTTGCTCGATGTGTCCCCCTTCCTGCTCAACGTAGGCGTCCAAACGTGGACGCCACTGATCAATACACCTGTTTACATGTCGTTAAAACACCTTCTCCCAGCCGAGCAGAATTCTTTCGCGTAGTTCATGTATGTCTCTTACCAGGGATGTAAACTTTGGACTTCAGGGCTTCCCAAACGGCATAATCTAGGTGAAAGATCGGGGTTACTAGCCGGCCACATATTGGGTTCGATAAAATCCGGTTTTTCGTCCTCAAAGAATGTGACAGTTTGGCGTGCTCTGTGAGCAGGGGCTACATCTTGTTCGAAAATATATCTTTCACTCTATCTGACTGATATTCGACGAATTAGTGGTGAAAGATATACTTTCCAACAAGATGGAGCCCCTGCTCACAGAGCACGCCAAACTATCACATTCTCTAAGGACGAAAAACCGGATTTTATCGAACCCAATATGTGGCCGGCTAGTAGCCCCGATCTTTCACCACTAGATTATGGTGTTTGGGAAGCCCTGAAGTCCAAAGTTTACATCCCTGGTAAGAGACATACATGAACTACGCGAAAGAATTCTGCTCGGCTGGGAGAAGGTGTCTCAAAGACATGTAAACAGTTGTATTGATCAGTGGCGTCCACGTTTGGAGGCCTGCATTGAGCAGGAAGGGGGACACATCGAGCAACTTTTCAATAAGACGAACAACATGCTAAGGTAAGCATCTATGAAGTTTGGGAGCTCTAGTCCCCTAACTTTTTTTAATATGACAGTTTACCGCTAAGGGGGCACTTTTTTTACCCACCCTCTATATATATATATATATATATATGCTGTCTGTCTGTGTCACCCTAAAACACCGAAACGGCTCAAGAGAAAAAAATTATTAGGTAAAAGTTGCTTAAAATTAATCGAAACTACGAGAAAATTACACTGCCCAACACCAATTTTGCTGATTTAATTCTAACACCTGTTTTTAGGTAACTTTGGTGTGCTGATTTAAAAAATCACCTTAGGTTTTGCTTATCACGTCAGGTTTTCGAGCAATCAAATACGGAGATATCGCATTTTGGCAGGGTTATGCCCAATTTTTTTTCTTTTCAAAAAATAAGTTTTTACATACTCAGAATCAGCATGGAAAAGTAAACAATTGTGCAGGGAGTGAACTTTAATATACAATGGTAATATTGACATAAAGTGATTAAAAGTGTTTAAATAAGCAAAAAATGAATCCATGATCATGACGTCACGCTCACACCTGGGGAAATCACAGATACCCAAGATTTTAATATGTTGTACATGACCTTTAGATTTAATGCACAGATTTGCGTATTCCACAGATAATTTTTTTTACAGCAAAACAGCTGTTAACAGGTCTCAAAAATCATCAATTTTGATAAGTGCCCTTCATGGATCACCCAAAATAGGCATATTGCAATTATTGCATTGCACATTGCACGAAAACCTGATGTGATGGACAAAATCTAAGGTGATTTTTTAAATCAGCACATCAATATTATCCAGAAACAGGTCTTAGAATTAAATCACCAGCAAAACATTTTTTTTTTTGTTGGGCAGTGTTATTGAATGACCGGTTAGGTTAATTAAATGCCCGGTTAGGTCAACTGTACGCCCTTGACAATTGGTTAGGTTAAGTCGTGATATTTTCGTTAAAACTAACCAAAATATCACGACTTGACCTAACCAATCGTCAAGGGCGTACAATTAACCTAACCGGGCACTCAATTAACCTAACCGGGCATTCAATTAACCTAACCAGTTGATTAATTTTTACATTCACGTCTCATTCTAAAGTTGCTTAAAATTAATCGAAACCTACGGGAAAATCATTGAATGCCCGCTTAATTGAATAATACGGCGGGATATTTTTGCTATCGGCACGAAGGGCGCGGTTCTCTGCAAGCGTTCAACTTCCACCCGGGCAACGCCGGGTCGCTCCGCTAGTACTGTATAAAACCTACTTTATTAGTCAAAATAGAAATTTGATATTCTTTAATAAATTATATTTCATATGTAAAAATTGTGGATTTTATGATATTTTCAGGAAATGTTAAAACGAGTGTAGCCATATTAGATATAATCTTAGGGGTATAATTCCTTCACACAATCATCATTTTACCGATACACGCCATTCTTGCCCTCATACTCTCTGAAATTTGGTCGAAATTTCACATTTACATATATGATAATATTCAAGCATTTTCACTATTCGGCTGAAACTTTGAGCTCAGTGAGCACATCTTAAATTTAATAATAGGAGGATAATTTTTTAGCACATTGATGCTTACCCCAATATGCATCTTTCCCACACCCAGGCATTTTGAAAAAAAAAAATTCCACCCTTGGTTAACCTTGGTTTTAGCTTCCGCCCGAATTGTTCATTCTGACGAAAGTCAAGCTTGTTACTCCACTTTAGACCTACAGTTTAACGTGGAATCCGAACCACACTCCACCACCAGCCCAGCATCTTAACCACTAGGCTACCCAGGATACCCATTTATCTACCAACCAATTTTTATTGTATGGAAGGATGAACAGCTGGGTTTTGCTGCGCGCCGGCTGCCGTCACCGGGTCTCGATCCCGGGCCGATGGATTCGTACTCAGAGACGCTAACCACTACACCACCTAGTCGCTACTATATATATATATATATATATATATATATATATATATATATATATCGCTTCGGTGGTGTAGTGGTTAGCGTCGCTGACTACGAATCCATCGGCCCCGGGTTCGAGACCTAGTGACGGAAGCCGGCGCGCAGCAAAATCCAGCTGTTCATCCTTCCACACAATAAAGAAAGTGGTTGGTAGATAATAAATGGGTACTCTAGGTGGCCTAGTGGTTAAGACGCTGGGCTGCTGGTGGGGCGTGGTTCGGATTCCACGTTAAACTGTAGGTCTAAAGTGGAGTAACAAGCTTGACTTTCGTCAGAATGAACAATTCGGGAGGAAGCTAAAACCAAGGGTAATATATCTTTGTAACCTTGACAACCTTGGTTTTGTTTCCGCCCAAATTGTTAATTTTCACAAAGGCCAAGCTTGTTGCCAGACCTTAGACCTACACCTTAGAACCACGACCCACATGTGTAAATTTTCGTCCTTGCTCATTTTTAACGAGCGCCTCTCGCACCAGTAGGTGAGAAGAGAGAAGAAAGGACAGGGCCTCAGAGGAAAGCACGAGATCCAAACCGGACCCAACTAAAGGGAGGGCAGAAGACCAGTTCGACGGAGAAAGAAGAGAAAGTCCTTCAGTATAGGCGTAGAGTCACCCAGCAAATGAGGAAGGGTAAGAGCGAAGCCGGGAGGGAAAATGGAAAGGAGTCGAGAGCGTGCAAAGGCGAAGGCGGAGCAAGCCAAGAGGAGGTATGGGATGGAGAAGGAAATGCCGCAAGGATACTAAGGGTTCCCCGTCATACAGTGACCGTGCGTGAAGCAGGCACAACAGAGCCGTTTCAGAACGTCGGTTATGCCCGTGAGAACGAGGTTACGGGCGAAACGAAGGGGCCCTCAGGAAATTCCCGGACACGTCTTCCCACTGGCATTGCCCCCGGCGGAGTACAGCACCCCAAGAACCCAAGTGAAGTCCGATGGCAGTGAGTAAGTAGGGTTACTCCGGACATTTACGCTAATATATACGAAGGTTCCCCCAACATTGAGGACTTTTGAGGATGTTGGGAGACAAAACTTTTGTAAAATGTAATAATTATTGCATTTTCAAACAAGAAAATTGTACTAAAACTTGAAAAATAGATGGGCTAACTGTAACCATGAACAGGTTTTAACATATAAAATCTGAGCTAAACAGCGCATGCTCAACAGCTATTTTTTATTACGTATTACTGTCTTTGGAAATTGCACCCCTTCATATGGTTGACGTCAGATCGCGACAGGTATTTCAACCAATTGTGGTCCTTGATGGTATCAATGTGAGGACACGCCTATAGTTTTTACATTTTACCAATGGGTGCCCTTGTGAAACCCAAACATCATAGATTTTGTGCACAATTCATTGTCGTTAAGCATCGTAATTTTAATTATTATTATTATTATAAATATATATAAATATAGGTTAATTTAGGAAATTAAATATAAAACAGTTAAGTTTAATTATAAACTTTAGTACCTATAAATTACTAAAACGTTTTCTCTAAGTTATAAATGTGAATGATGAGGGAAGTCAAGAAAATCTGTCTGAACGCAAAATGAAAACTTTTTAAAAAGGAATATTATTAGAGCGTACCGCAAACGAGAAACCAATCGAGAGCAAAGTCAGACTAGACGAGAGAGACTAGACCGCGTTTCTTTTCATTTTGATTATTTTTATTTTAACCCAGGCCGTGGGTAAATAGGGCCTACTTTCACTATGAAGTTCGATCAATAAATTAAATCTAATTTCCCCTTAGGGCATACGAAGAATTTTTCTCCCAATTCTAGTCCTTTTTCGATTGAATTATATAACGTAAGTTTATTTTTGACCTGTGAACATAAGATTAAAATTTAAAATTGTATTTAATAATTTGTATTATCATCAGCTGCAGTTATATTTTCGTTTGTATAAGGTAGCAACGATACTCAGCACTAAATGATCAAGAATTGTCAGCCTACACGACGTTAAAGTGGTAAATTTTATATACGGCACATCAGATGCTTTGGCTGAGGTCTGAGTGATTTATTACGAAGATAAGCATGAGATAATCACGCTACCATCGCGTAACATCCTGCGTGGATCTGTCCACAAACTTTGTACCAATTGAAACTTATTGTGGGGAATTGTTTACGCTACCATCCATTTTGCGTAATATTGCGTAACATCGGCGGTTCGAAACACTTTTTTTAATGAGGGACAAACGGAATCCGAGATGAGATTAAGTTGGGAAGGAACAAAGTCTCGAAGTGACTGTACAATGTACATTCAACGGGATCACGAGAGCGTCCCGAAAATTCTTTTCCCTAGTAGTATTGTTATAGAGCTACTTCTTCGCAGATTTAACGAACTTATCAACAAAAGGAGGAGGATATCTTTAGTATAACAAAATTCAGTCCAAATAAGAAGCGCTAAAAATCCTAAGGGCTATCAGGAACATACCCATGACAATACCTCTTTTAGTAGAAAAAATATGGGACGAAAACGAATGGATATATACATTAGAATGAGTAGCTTTTCTAAATCTTTAAAAGCCGGTTTACATTTGTCAACATAAATATAGTTTGAATACAGCCGATGAAAATTCGGCCTTGCATGGGCATCCGTTGGACAAGGAGCATGAAACTTCTAATTTACGTTCACCGCTTGAATGATGAGGGGAGATTCTCTGGAAAACCTTCGCGGTTTTCAGTAATTTATTCTTTTGATTCTGGGGAATTTTAATTGCTTATATATATATACAGTGCCCGCGAAAAGTATCCGATCACTCAAGAAAATACAATATTTTCCCTTGATATTCAGAGACACGTAATTCACTTTCTATTTGTTCTAGCGACATCTGGTAACTTTGAGGTTGCTCGCTGATATGAGAGCTATCCAACGCATTCTCAAATTAGTGTTCTGGTAGCCTTCGTTGCGGTGGCTGTGTCTCAAATTTGTCAGATTTCACTGTTTGTGTAAATTTCTTGATTTTTTTTTTTTTTTACAGAAAGTGGTGTAAATAAAATTTATATATAATGTGTGCTAAAAAACAACTTAAGAGTGATTGTCGAGGTGCTATTGTTGCTTTGCATGCATGTGGGAAATCACAGAGACAGATAGCTAAGGAATTAAACATATCCCAAAGTACCGTTAATTTATGGGTTTCACGGGCTAAGAACAATTGTGGCCTAACCACGCCAGTCCCTAAAAAACGATCTGGCAGACCGAGAAAAACAAATTCGCGAACAGACAAACTTATGAAACGTTTAGTATTGAAAAACCCAACAATAACTGCGAAAGAAATAAAATTTAATATGAATAATTTGTTATCTGGTGTTTCTGAACGAACTATCCAGGAGCGGCTCCAAAAAGAACTCGGATTACCATCTCGCCATGCTGCTAAGAAACCGTTCATTAATGAAAAAATGCGTAAAAAACGTGTCGCATTTTGTAAAAAATACATTCATTGGACTGTTGATGACTGGAAGAAGGTTTATTTAGCGATGAGTCGACATTTTTGACATTCAGAAGTTGTCCAAAAAAGGTTCGCCGGCCTATTGGCTCAAATAGGATGGACCCTAAAGACAATGAAACACCCTCCAAGTGTGATGGTTTGGGGTTGTTTCGGTTACTATGGGCGTGGAAACTTATATTTTCTTCCGAAGAACACAACTATGAATGGTGCACGGTATTTAGCAATGCTACAGGATAAACTTCCAATGGCAATGGCAATCCAAAGGACAAAACATACATGCATGATGGTGCACCATGTCACAGGGCCAAAATAGTGACAAAATGGATTACTGAAAATAAATTTGATATTTTGGATTGGCCTGGTAATAGTCCAGATCTCAATCCGATAGAAAATCTGTGGCTAATAATAAAAAATAAGGTTGAATGCCACGACACTGGCTCAGTCGAAAAATTACAAGAGGCCATCAAAAAGGTATGGTGCAAGGAAATATCAGTGGAAGTTTGTCAAAACTTGATTAAATCCATACCAAAACGTCTAGAACAAGTCATCCAAACCAAAGGACAGATGACAAAATACTAATATAAGGTTAGTATACATTTAAACATTGTTTTTTATGTAAAAAATACAAATTTCAAGGGTGATCGGATACTTTTCGCGGGCACTGTATATATATATATATATGGGATGAATTTCACAATTAAACAGGTGAAATGAATGAATGATGCAAACCCACAAGGAAAAAGAAAAACGATTCCAAGGCCTTTCGTGTATTCAGAGCTACACCTCGTCAGGGAATGAAGAGAGAAGGCAAGATGCCCATAAATATATACAACGTAGAGGAAACCAAAACAATTAGCACATACTTAACAAGAGTTACTGAGAGGCAAAAGGAATTTTAACAAGATATTGTCAATTTTATAAATTCCCGCACTGTTATTGAAATTTTTTTAAAATGGATGAATGCACATTCTAGAATAGTTCTTTCAATTATATCTCTGTTTTCAACAAGCGCTTTAGAACTATCCCACTTGATGCTATGATTACATCTATACATATGGTTAAACAATACATTGGAATTATTTGCTGTTCTACAGGCATATTTATGCTGTTTTACCCTAATATCTAACGTTTTGCCCGTTTGGCCTATATATACTGAGTTACATTGTGTACATCCGATCGAATACACACAACCAACAACATTATCCGGGCAATTCTTTATTAGGCGTGATTTAACAGTATTATTACACTTAAAGACTACATTGATGCCAGTTGCTTTAAGTAAAGTCGGAAGATATTGAAAATTAACATTGTAAGGTAGGCTAAGGATATTTTTACGCTCAAATTCCTTTACAGTTACATTATTATACCTATTCTTGGCTTTCCTAAGACAATTATCTAAAAAATGAAATAGATTAACATAATTTAGTACCAATATTCATGATATTGCATAACTCGGAATCTAAAAATTCAGGACTAACAACGCTCTAAGAAACATAGCAGAGAAAATAGAGGATTTAATCGAAGGGTGATGGTCAGAATAAAAATGCACATAAGAGTTATTATTAGTAGGCTTACGATAGACTTCAAATTTGAACTGATTAGAGTATCTCCAAATTTTTAGATCCAGAAAAGATAAGCTTCCATCATTTTCTTTTTCAACTGTGAACTTAATAGATGGGACTAAATTGTTGAGCCTACCAAGAAATAAGTCAACATCCAAATTATTAGATCAAAGGCATAAAATATCATCTATATACCTGTACCAAACTAGGTTAAAATTAACAATCGTAGACAAAATTCTACTTTCAAAAAATTCCATATATAAGTTAGCTAGTACAAGTGAAAGGGGATTTCCATCCCGAATCCAAACGACATAGCATAAAACTTATTTTCAAACTGAAATTTGCAATCTTTGACACAAAGCTTAATTAACTCAATAAGAGTGTTGTGTTGAACAGGGAAAGAATATTCAGAGATCTTATCTTTTAAAAAATCAAGTAGGTCATCGACAGGGACTTTTGTGAATAACGAGCATACAACAAAACTTACCAATTTGAAATTAGGGTCATTAGGAAACTTCAGTTTGTCAATAAGATCCATGCTATTTACAATATGTGACTTAGAAATAGAGCCAACTAACGGCGTTAATAAACTAACTAACCATTTAGATAGCTTATAGGTTATGGAGCCTACTGAGCTAACAATAGGCCTCATGGGATTATTAACGTTGTGTGTTTTTACTAATCCGTACAGATATGGTAGTGAGTACGGATTGATACTAAGAAACTGCTGCGAAAGCCCATTATAGTTATTTTTTAATATTTCTCTTAATTTTCTGTTAAACATTTTATTAACATCCTCCAGTGGGTCTCTGTTTAGAGGTTTGTACGTGTCACCATCACTCAGTAACGTATTCATCTTTTCAACATAACTGTTTTTGTCCATGATGACGATCAAATTAGATTTGTCCGCTTTAGTAATATGTAATAATGAGTCGTCATTTTTTAGTGTTTTTAAGGCTTTTTCAAACCTCAAAGGATAATTCGATTCATACCTCGTATTAAAAGCACTATACACACAACCTTTGGCTGAAGTCACCTCACTTTCGGAGGTGATAAAAGACTAAGCAATCAGTAAACTGCTGGGCTTTTTTGGGACAGAATCCTAACCCAACCGAATCCTAACCGTTTGGTGACATCGAAAGAATTATTTTAAAGAAACATATTAATATAGCCCGGATCGAAGTGAAGAACGCCTTCAGCCGAAGTAAGAAAATATATTTTTTTTCACACCGTTCCTCGTGTTTGGAGAAGTACACTTTTGGACGATATTTATAAGAACTTACGTAGAAGATGCAGAACTCGGAACAGAAAATTAAACAATAGACTGGAGGATTTAATTCGTAATAGTTACTGGACTAAAAAAAGTGATTTTAGTAATATTGTTAACTTGTCGTCCAATGAGCTAGACTTCAATACGAATTGTGCGATAGGTTTTGGGTTAGGATTCTCTGTCCCAAAAAAGGCCAGCAGTTTACTGATTGCTAAATCTTTTATCAATTTTGAAAAACATAGTAGTAATATATCCGAAAGTGAGGTGACTTTAGCCAAAGGTTGTGTGTATAGTGCATTTAATACGAGGTATGAATCGAATTATCCTTTGAGGTTTGAAAAAGCCTTAAAAACACTAAAAAAATAACGACTCATTACATATTACTAAAGCGGACAAATCTAATTCGATCGTCATCATGGACAAAACAGTTATGTTGAAAAGATGAATACGTTATTGAGTGATCGTGACACGTACAAACCTCTAAACAGAGACCCACTGAAGGATGTTAATAAAATGTTTAACAGAAAATTAAGAGAAATATTAAAAAATAACTATAATGGGCTTTCGCAGCAGTTTCTTAGTATCAATCCGTCACTACCATATCTGTACGGATTAGTAAAAACACACAACGTTAATAATCCCATGAGGCCTATTGTTAGCTCAGTAGGCTCCATAACCTATAAGCTATCTAAATGATTAGTTAGTTTATTAACGCCGTTAGTTGGCTCTATTTCTAAGTCACATATTGTAAATAGCATGGATCTTATTGACAAACTGAAGTTTCCGAATTACCCTAATTTCAAATTGGTAAGTTTTGATGTATGCTCGTTATTCACAAAAGTCCCTGTTGATGACCTACTTGATTTTTTAAAAGATAAGATCTCTGAATATTCTTTCCCTGTTCAACACAACACTCTTATTGAGTTAATTAAGCTTTGTGTCAAAGATTGTAAATTTCAGTTTGAAAATAAGTTTTATGCTATGTCGTTTGGATTCGCGATGGGAAATCCACTTTCACTTGTACTAGCTAACTTACAGTATATATGGAATCTTTTGAAAGTAGAATTTTGCCTACGATTGTTAATTTTAACCTGGTTTGGTACAGGTATATAGATGATATTTTATGCCTTTGGCCTAATAATTTGGATGTTGACTTATTTCTTGGTAGGCTCAACAACTTAGCGTGACCGGACAGCTCATACCAGGACAACACATACCCGGACAACTCATACCTAGGACAACTCATACTCTCTTCAACAATTACCACCCCAATGTTGATCTTTTCATCTATATCCACCCCGAAAGTTTAAACTCTGCAAATTAACCAAAATAAGATAAGAAAACAATAACAACAAATTTATTATTTATTGCAAACATATAATAAATAGAGAACCATTATTTACATAAGATAAAATTTGAATGCCCGGTTAGGTCAACTGTACGCCCTTGACGATTGGTTAGGTTTAGTCGTGATGTTTTCGTTAGTTTTAACGAAAATATCACGACTAAACCTAACCAATCGTCAAGGGCGTACAGTTGACCTAACTGGGCATTCAATGAACCCAATGGTTCCCTGAGTTTTTTATGATACACACAGACCGTGCATGGAACAAGGAACTCTTCTGGGATAATTAAATCCACTATAGTCCGAATAAGTAATGGTAAATGACAAATACCATAGTTTTTCTTTTTCATGATGCAAGCCCGACGTGGGCAACGGGTCTCTCGCAAAGAGGTCCCATAAATATAGCTTCCCTCACCAGTTATCTGCAAAGCAGACAGGATCCAGCTTTGGGACATGGATCTAGGGTTTAAAACAGCCTAGCCCCACTACATTTAGAACCTCAATATAAGTAAAAGACTCGTTGCCCCTTTTTCTTTGATTTATTCAATCCGACGTGAATGCAACGAGTCTTTTACTTATATTGAGGTTCTAAATGTAGTGGGGCTAGGCTGCTTTAAACCCTAGATCCATGTCCCAAAGCTGGATCCTGTCTGCTTTGCAGATAGCTGGTGAGGGAAGCTATATCTATGGGACCTCTTTGCGAGAGACCCGTTGCCCACGTCGGGCTTGCATCATGAAAAAGAAAAACTATGGTATTTGTCATTTACCATTACTTATTCAACTATAGTGGATTTAATTATCCCAGAAGAGTTCCTTGTTCCATGCACGGTCTGTGTATATATATATATATATATATATATATATATATATATACATACTGTATATAACTTGCATGAATTTTAAATGTTTAAATTTAATTTTTAATTTTACAAAATAAATGTTTTCATTTCAAAATGTTTTCATTAATAACTTGCATGAATTCTAAATGTTTAAATTTAATTTTTAATTTTACAAAATAAATGTTTTCATTAATTTTTCATTTTTTTTTCTGGTCCTCTGTATGAGTTGTCCTAGGTATGAGTTGTCCTAGGTATGAGTTGTCCTAGGTATGAGTTGTCCGGGTATGAGTTGTCTGGTATGAGTTGTCCTGGTATGAGCTGTCCTGGTATGAACTGTCCTAGAACCCAACTTAGTCCCATCTATTAAGTTCACAGTTGAAAAAGAAAATGATGGAAGTTTATCTTTTCTGGATCTAAAAATTTGGAGATGCTCTAATCAGTTCAAATTTGAAGTCTATCGTAAGCCTACTAATAATAACTCTTATGTGCATTTTTATTCTGACCATCATCCCTCGATTAAATCCTATATTTTCTCTGCTATCTTTCTTAGAGCATTGAGAGTTGTCAGTCCTGAATTTTTAGATTCCGAGTTATGCAATATCATGAATATTGGTAGTAAATTATGTTATCCTATTTCATTTTTAGATAACTGTCTTAGGAAAGCCAAGAATAGGTATTATAATAATGTAACTGTAAAGGAATTTGAGCGTAAAAATATCCTTAGCCTACCTTACAATGTTAATTTTCAATATCTTCCGACTTTACTTAAAGCAACTGGCATCAATGTAGTCTTTAAGTGTAATAATACTGTTAAATCACGCCTAATAAAGAATAGCCCGGATAATGTTGTTGGTTGTGTGTATTCGATCGGATGTACACAATGTAACTCAGTATACAGTATATAGGCCAAACGGGTAAAACGTTAGATATTAGGGCAAAACAGCATAAATATGCCTGTAGAACAGCAAATAATTCCAATGTATTGTTTAACCATATCTACAGATGTAATCAAGCATCAAATGGGATAGTTCTAAAGCGCTTGTTGAAAACAGAGATATAATTGAAATAAATATTCTAGAATGTGCATTCATCCATTTTGAAAACAATTTCAATAACAGTGCGGGAATGTATAAAATTGACAATATCTTGTTAAAATTCCTTTTGCCTCTCATTAACTCTTGTTAAGTATGTGCTAATTGTTTTGGTTTCCGCTACGTTGTATATATATTTATGGGCATCTTGCCTTCTCTCTTCATTCCCTGACGAGGTGTAGCTCTGAATACACAAAAGGCCTTGGAATCGTTTTTCTTTTTCCTTGTGGGTTTGCATAAATTGCATTATATATATATATGATACACACAGATCGTGCATGGAACAAGGAACTCTTCTGCGAAAATTAAATCCACTATAGTCCAAATAAGTAATGGTAAATGACAAACACTGTAGTTTTTTCTTTTTCATGATATTAGCCTGACGTGGGCAACGGGTCACTTGCAAAGAGGCCCCAAAAATATAGCTTCCCTCACCAGCTATCTGCAAAGCAGATAGGATCCAGCTTTGGGACAGGATCTACATAGTTGTTACAGCTACACCTACCCTACTATATTCAGAACCTCAATATAAGCAAAAGACTCGTTGCATTCACGTCGGATTAAATACATCAAAGAAACATCATGAAACGGACATGTTATGTGCCTTGAAAAGTGGACGCTCAATTTTGCCAGTTGAGGTTTAAGTTTTGGTTTTTGGCTAAAAATACAATAGTTACCCCTTTTTCTTTGATGTATTCAATCCAACGTGAATGCAACGAGCCTTTTGCTTATATTGAGGTTCTGAATATAGTAGGGTAGGTGTAGCTGTAACCCCTAGATCCTGTCCCAAAGCTGGATCCTATCTGCTTTGCAGATAGCTGGTGAGGGAATCTATATTTTTGGGGCCTCTTTGCGAGTGACCCGTTGCCCACGTCGGGCTAACATCATGAAAAAGAAAAAACTATATATAGTGTTTGTCATTTATTATTACTTATTCGGACTATAGTGGATTTAATTTTCCCAGACGAGTTCCTTGTTCCATGCATGGTCTGTGTGTATCATGAAAAAACCTCATGGGACCATTTTGAGTTCAATCATATATATATATATATTATATATATATATATATATATATATATATATATAATATTATATGGGAATGAACTCAGAATGGTTCCCTGAGTTTTTTATGATACACACAGACCGTGCATGGAACAAGGAACTCTTCTGGGATAATTAAATCCACTATAGTCCGAATAAGTAATGGTAAATGAGAAATACCATAGTTTTTCTTTTTCATGATGCAAGCCCGAAACGGACATGTTATGTGCCTTGAAAAGTGGACGCTCAATTCTGCCAGTTGAGGTTTAAGTTTTGGTTTTGGCTAAAAATATAATAGTTACCCCCTTTTTCTTTGATTTATTCAATCCGACGTGAATGCAACGAGTCTTTTACTTATATTGAGGTCCTAAATGTAGCGGGGCTAGGCTGCTTTAAGCCCTAGATCCATCTCCCAAAGCTGGATCCTGTCTGCTTTGCAGATAGCTGGTGAGGGAAGCTATATTTATGGGACCTCTTTGCGAGAGACCCGTTGCCCACGTCGGGCTTGCATCATGAAAAAGAAAAACTATGGTATTTCTCATTTACCATTACTTATTCGGACTATAGTGGATTTAATTATCCCAGAAGAGTTCCTTGTTCCATGCACGGTCTGTGTTTATCATATATATATATATATATATATATATACTTGTGCGAAAAAGTAAGTGAACCCATCCTTTGCAATAGATTTTTATGGCTGTGGCTGGATTGACTGATTGATTTCTTAACCCTTTAAAGCCTACTGGGTCGAATACGTACAGTTTCAAATACACACATTTAGACTTAACCCTACAAAAAAATTCGGCGTTAAAGGGTTAAGGTTACTGGCAGTTGAATTTTAGGGTCATAACGTGCTGAAAGTCCGGGGAATTGTGGGGCCAATGTGGGGGTCTAATGTTGATCTACATTCTACAGTGTAGTTGGTGGAAAACTGTGGTTTAAATTTTTAGTAACACCCCTGAGTCCCGAAGAAATTGGGAGAGAAAACCTCCAGGTTTGGCGGTTTCGTCATACAGGACATTTCTGAAAGAGAGCATGCCCCTTTCTGCTAGAATGAGAAAATATTTTTAAGGTCTAAAAGTTGTGGACAGTCTATCAGGATGTATTCCATTGTAAGAGGGAGATTGTACCCATCGTAGTATTGGGGTGGTTCACCATCCATGGGGTGGCTATGCATCAGGCGGGAATGTCCCAGTCTGGTGCTACTACATCCCAACGGCGAGGAGGAGTATGAGAAAGCCAAATTGTAGTGGTTAGTTTGACTATGAGTATTTTGGTGTTTGGGGTGACGTCTCGGTAGTACTAGGAAGCACATTTCATTTCACGCTTGACGGTAGTGTAATAATCAGTAAGGGGTATACGTTCTCTCAGTAAAATTAGTATTGTTTGCAGCGCTCCACACTGCAGCATCTACCCGCTCATTACCTGGGTGAGAAGGAACCCAGCAGACCTCAAATTTCGAGATTTTGAATCCATTTATGGATCTCCTGAACAATGGGATGCGAAGAGTAAGGTCTCTAAATTGCAAAGAGGATCTTAGTGATTCGTCTATGGCTGGAGGATATGCTTCGTACCTACATATGACGAACCTTTTGAATATCTGGCAACATTATTAAGGCGGGTTTACACGGGGCGTGAATCACAATCGTGGGACAAGCCTATGCCACGCTTTAGTGGTGGTTTCAATCGTGATATCGTTTACATGGTAGGAACTTCACCAAAGTGTGAAAGTATAAGTCAGCTGCCTGAGTTGGAGTCAGAACGTATGATGGAATCAATGGTGTTCTACGTGTACAACACTGTTTGTGGCATAATAGCATATAAACTCCTCCGAAATATCTCCAGCAACAAAAAACGACGGATTAGGAGACGTATATGGCAGAGGGATTGGATATCTAGGCGAAGAGAATTGGGAGTTTCACAAAATATCTGTAGGGAATTGGGACAGGAGGATCCGTCTGAGTTACAGAATATGTTCAGATTGAGTGTCACTCAGTTTGAATATTTACTTCAGGGCGCTACCTCGTATTCAGAAAAAAGACACTAATATGAGGGAAGTTATTCCTACTAAATTAAAAACTGAAATTGCATTGCGATTTTTGGCAACAGGAGACTCTTAAAAGTCTGGAATATATGTTTAGAGTACCTAAGTGTGCAATTAGCAAATTTGTGCTGGAAGTGTGATGTTTTATCCATGTTTTTAGAGGAATTCATAAAGGTAAGTAAAAATATTTATGAAGATAATCATATTTATTGATATTGTAGCGAGAAGTAATACAGCACAAATAAGTAATATATAAACACACATTAAGTAAAACAATCCGAAATCTTAAATGTTAGTATAAATCCAGTCATCCAGTGGTGAACTGGCGGACTGCTATATGCTATATTGTACTCGAGGTCGTACTTTCTGAGAAAGGAGTATTCGTGGTAGTCCTAGGTTGCGACAACTGCTGAGAGTCAATGAGAGCAGTCATTTGTTCTTTAAGCACCAGTTCCTCTATCTGTTGTTGTAATTTTACAGATTGGCTCAGCGGAAGTTCACGTAGAATTGATGCAATGTATTTTGCAAAATGATCAAAGGCATCTTTATTTTTCACGAACATGGTCGCCTTTTCTGAAATTTCTTCCATTTTATTGATAGCTGTATTCACATAATCGGAGTTCTTAGAATGTTTTTTTTGTTTACTTGGTTGAGACGTGTTTGAAGAAACAGATTGGCGCTGTTGACTTTGTTCCTTAACTGTATCTGCTTCATGAGTTTTAGCCCCATTCGTCTCCATTTCTTGAGTTTTATGAATCACCTAAAAATGAAAAATAATGAATTTTGTATGATATTGTATGTGATAATAGATTAAGTATTCTATGTAAGTTTAATTTGTTTCTTTTTTCAAGATTCCCGCTACAGTGGATGACTGGAAAGAAATTGAGTAAGGCTTTAGGACAAAATGGAATTTCCCCGGATGTTTAGGGGCATTGGATAGGAAACACGTCGCAATTAGAACACCTCCACGCAATGGATCAGACTACTTTAATTATAAAAAGTCGCATAGTGTTGCGTTACTAGCTTTAGTGGACCACGATTATTGCTTTACCTACATGGACAGAGGTGCGAAAGGGCGATCTTCTGATGGAGGTGTGTTCCAAAGTAGTTCACTATACCAAGCCATGAAAAGCGATGCCTTAAATACTCGGCCAAACTGTGTTTTCGTCGGAGATGACGCTTTTCCTCTGAAAACTTATCTTATGAAACCCTATTCAAGAAGAAATCTAACAACTGAGCAGAAAATATACAATTATAGAGTGTCATGTGCAAGACGATTTTCTGAAAACGCATTTGGTGTAATGGCGACAAGTTTAGAATCTTCGAAACCCCTGAAAATAGGTAAAATCGTAAAAGCTTGTTGTACCTTACATAAATGGCGACGTAAAAATTCAACTAACTACCTCACACGAGGACTTGTGGATTTTGAAGATATCGACAACCATCAGGCCCGGCTTAAGGGGCGAGCCAACGTGGCACTGGCTCAGGGCGCCGAAGTTTAGGGGGCGCCAAAAATCGAAAGAGCAACAGAAAAAAAAAGACAAAATATCGCTATCAATCAACAAGAAACAAGTGAAGAGTTTAAAAAGGAATTCTACATAGAAAATTAGGGCGCGGGGGAGGAGAGAGGTGTGGCCGTGGGAGGAGGACAATGTAAACAATGGCCAGCTGTTCCTTCCCTTGTTATTAATGCTACTTGGTTAATGGTTATTGAATTCAAATTAATAGAATTTATTTTTTATTTTAAGATTTTAATAAATTGTACTGAATGAAATAAACAATAAAATTATATAAACAAAATTTATGTTATTTTTTAACTAAAAACCTTTATATAAAAAATGGGATGGGGCCGGGCGCCAGAGCAAAATTGGCTCAGGGCGCCACAACCCTTTCAGCCGGCCCTAACAACCATACGCTTGCACCAGGAGCATAGAGAAACGAGGCTGCAACTAGTAGTCTCACCAATATTACTACATCTGCAAACGTTCGTAATTATTCTAGGAACGCAGGCCTAATTCGAGATGAGTACTGCACCTATTTCAATAGGAGAGGAGCCGTGTCGTGGCAATAGGATATGATTCAGCAATAGTGCAAAGTTGTAAATAAACGTAATGTAATAATGTCTGTCTGTCTATATATATATATATATATTATATATATATATATATATATATGGAAGAGTGAAGTCCATGGTGTAATGGTATCGCGTCTGACCGGCAATCGGAAGATCCCGGGTTCGATTCCCAGGTGGTTACTTCATTTTTTCATTTGTTCCGTTTTCTCTCTCTCGTCTTGCGCGGAATATCTCCTATACAAGCGTCGTTCTTTACGTTATTTATACTGCGTGTTCTTTGCAGTTGTATATATATATATATATATATATATATATATTATATATATATATGGTGTTATCAAATTATGTTTCATGGAATACATACCACATACCATGAAATACATGGTATGTGGGGTTAGTGAAGATCAAGTATCTGGGCTCAATGATGGAAGAAAGTGGGGAGATAATGGAAGAGATCAAGCACAGGATAAAAGGAGGGTGGAATAACTGGAGGAGGGCTTCGGGAGTGTTGTGCGATAGAAGGATGCCTATGAAGCTGAAAAGTAAAGTGTTTAAGGCAGTTGTGAGGCCTGCAATGTTGTATGGGGCAGGATAATGGCCAATGAAGTAGTGCCATGAAAGGAAAATGGAGGTTGCGGAGATGAGGATGCTGAGGTGGATGTACGGTGTAACTAGAAGAGACAGGATAAGGAACGACAGTCAGGGGAATGGTGAAAGTTACGGGAATTTCAAAGAAGGCTCAATGGTATGGGCATGTAATGAGAAGAGACGAGAACTACGTTAGGAGGAGGGTGTTAGCTATGGAAGTGCCCGGGAGGAGGAAGAGAGGAAGACCGAGGATGAGATGGAGAGATCACATCAGGATGGATACTAGCGAAAAGAACCTGACGGAGAAGATGGCGTAGGATAGGGCGGAGTGGAGGAGAAGTATCCGCAACAGCGACCCCATATAAATGGGACTAATAATGCTGCAGAAGATCAAATTATGTTTCATAAATTAGTACACATATTCAGGACGTCAAAGTGAACAAAAAAGTTCCTATGAACGGTTCTAGGACAGTTCATACCAGGACAGCTCATACCAGGACAACTTATACCCAGACAACTCATACCTACATTTAGAATTCATGCAAGTTATTAATGAAAACATTTTGAAATGAAAACATTTATTTTTAAAATTAATGAAAACATTTATTTTGTAAAATTAAAAATTAAATTTAAACATTTAAAATTCATGCAAGTTATATATATATATATATATATATATATATTATATATATATATATGTATAGAAACGACGTAAGTATAGAGGCGTGTTCTGCACACGAGGAAGAGAAATAACGAACAAATGAAAAATGAGGTGACCGCCCGGGAATCGAACCCAGGACCTTCCGATTGCCGGTCAGACATGCTACCACTACACTACGGGCCTCGATCAGTCAGAAGTCGCAATTCTCCTACATAGGGCAGAAACCAATGCCTTGAGAGGGCACCCTCGCAAATCGTGAATATGTACATTTAACTGCAATGACCACGTAGTATATTAATGTATAGAAACGACGTAAGTATAGAGGAGTGTTCTGCACACGAGGAAGAGAAATAATGAACAAATGAAAAATGAGGTGACCGCCCGGGAATCGAACCCAGGGCGGTCGCCTCATTTTTCATTTGTTCGTTATTTCTCTTCCTCGTGTGCAGAACACGCCTCTATACTTACGTCGTTTCTATACATTAATATACTGCGTGGTCATTGCAGTTAAATGTATATATATATATTATATATATATATATATATATATATATATATATATATATATATATATATTAGGGTGGTCCACAGAATGGGGTAAAAAATCGAAGTTCAATTTTCTTTCCTCCCAGGCTACAATCTGGTTCCTTTTAGCTAAAAAATATTTCGTGTAAAATTTAAGGCAAATCGAATAACTTTTAGGGGTGGCTCAAAGCTGTTTTTTGTATACCATTATGCCCTTTATTAATATAGTGAATAATTAAAAGAAACATTATTTACAGATACATTAACTAATGATTATTTTTCTTTCAGACAGATTTATTAAATTTACAGGTTTTGCAATGTCAAATAAACGTACATTTTACTTAATGAAAAAGTCAGAGGAAACAATCACTGGAGCCAAGCTGCCTTCCCGTGGCCAGGTCCTCCGCATGTTCCTCCACCATCATCAAGTCTTGAAGAAGGAGATCAAACCTAGTTCAGAAGCTGTTTTTGAAGAATTGCGTCTCTTCTGGGAGAGAGCCCGAATCCCTACTCAAAGGAAGGACCACATTCTTCACAAAATTCAGGCTCTACACTCGGAGTGGAAAGCGATTAAGAAGAATGCTGGGAGGAAAAGCAACTCTCAGTTAGAAAAAGAGAAAACCTTTCAGGAAGAAATGAAGAACCTATTTGATGTCGCCCATGCTGATGCCTTTACCTTAATCAAAAATGAAGAAGACCGGCAGTTCTTGATCCAACAAAGGAAAGCGGGACGAGTGGGATCAATGGTCTCTGCAGGTATGGTGACTGACAAGGCAGAAAAGAGAGCTGCTGAGAAGCAAATGAAATTGGTAAATAGGAAGCGGAAAGCTGAAGAAGAAAAATATGCTGCTTCACAGGAAGTTATGCTAGATCAGGGAAGTTCTTCTTCTGAGTCTTTATGTGAGTCAGAAAGAGAAGATGAAGATTACCTTATTAATCCCCCATCTACCAGCGGACCAACTCCACCAAAGAAAAAGGCAGCAAAGAATATCATATCTCCTGAATTGGCTGCTGCTCTGGACAGGACTGGCATCAGTGACAGGAGGGCCACCTTTGTATTAGCTGAAACTGCATCTAGCCTTGGTCAAGATCTTTCAGAGGTGAACATCTCTCGTTCTTCAATCAAAAGGCACCGAGAGAGGCATCGAAGGCAAATAACCCATGCCAATATGCCATTAAAGCTAGCTTTAGTCCAAGTATTTCGATTGTCCACTGGGATGGGAAGTTGATCCCTAATCTACTTGCCAAGAATGAAAAGGTAGACAGACTCCCAGTCCTTGTCTCTTCAGTTGAATCAGGTGATTCAAAACTGCTTGGTGTTCCCAAACTACCAAGTGGAACAGGGGAAGCTCAATCAGCTGCAGTGTATAATCTTCTTTCCGAATGAAACATAGATAAGTCAATAATCGCAATGCTATCAGATACTACAGCATCAAATACAGGAACAAACAGGGGAGCATGCGTTCTTCTGGAACAAAACTTGGTCGACCACTCTTCTATTTTGCCTGTAGGCATCATTGCATGGAAGTCATGTATGGAGGAGTGTTTGAAGCAGTCCATGGTTCATCTTCTGCCCCTGAGTCACTTTTGTTCAAAAGGTTCTAATCTATGTGGGACTACATTGATTTAAAAACCTTCTCTACATCACAGGATGATGATGAGATGAAGGAGCAAGTTGATCCTTTCAGAAATGAAATAATTGCCTTTGCCAAAGAACATCTGGCCACTGGAAATTTTCGAGATGACTATAAAGAGTTTTTGGAACTTTCTTTGATCTTTCTTGGTGAAAAAATTGAAAGTTACACATTCAAACGTCCTGCTGGCACGCACTATGCAAGGTGGATGGCTAAAGTTATCTATGCCATCAAAATGTGGCTTTTTCGAAATCAAATCACCCTGACTCCTCGAGAGAAGAAGGACCTGAAAACCCTTACCCTTTTTGGAGTCCTAATCTACTTAAAAAGCTGGATCACTGCTCCTATTCCATCACAAGCTCCGAAGAATGATCTGGATCTTATCCAAAAGTTAAAGGACTATCATGACCAGAAAGTGGCCAAAGCAGCTCTCAAGAAATTTGAAAACCACCTATGGTACTTATCAGAAGAGCTGGTGGCCCTTGCTCTCTTCGATCAAACTGTTGCACCAGACACCAAGGGAATCATGGTCCAGTGTATGAGGGAAAAGGAGTGGTCATTAGACTTCTCAAAGAGAAGAAGACTCAAGGAATGCAAAGCAACACTGAAATTAGAAACTCTTGCCACAAAGAACTCATTAAAGCTTCTTAAGGCCCTACCGATCAATATTAGTTTTCTTGATGATGACCCCAGCACCTGGGAGGAGAATGAAAACTTCCAAGAAGCTAAAAGAATCATAGGAAACATCAAAGTAGTTAATGATCATGCTGAAAGGGCAGTAGCTCTCATTCAGACCTTCAGCGGAACTCTGACGAAAGGAGAAGATCAACTCCAGTTTCTCTTAAGTGTGGTGGATGAGCACCGAAAGAGGTTTCCTGATTCTAACAAGTCCACAATCTTAGCTGGGCAACAATGAGTGGCCTGGTCAGCCATGATACCCCCGCCAACAAGCGGATAATACCCATATATATGGGGGGGACCCAGAAGCCATGAATGTGGACTTCTGGGGGTAGTTGAGCCACCTCTAAATATTAACCGATTGAACCCAAATTTTGCTCAGAGAAGTTTTTTGGGAAAAGGAACCTAATGAAACCCTGGGAGGAAGAATTTAAAATACTTCCATTTTGTGGACCACCCTAAATATATATAGCCCAGTTAGGTTCATTGAATGCCCAGTTAGGTCAACTGTACGCCCTTGACGATTGGTTAGGTTTAGTCGTGATATTTTCGTTAAAACTAACGAAAATATCACGACTAAACCTAACCAATCGTCAAGGGCGTACAGTTGACCTAACCGGGCATTCAAATTTTATCTTATGTAAATAATGGTTCTCTATTTATTATATGTTTGCAATAAATAATAAATTTGTTGTTATTGTTTTCTTATCTTATTTTGGTTAATTTGCAGAGTTTAAACTTTCGGGGTGGATATAGATGAAAAGATCAACATTGGGGTGGTAATTGTTGAAGAGAGTATGAGTTGTCCTAGGTATGAGTTGTCCTAGGTATGAGTTGTCCTAGGTATGAGTTGTCCGGGTCTGAGTTGTCCGGGTATGTGTTGTCCTGGTATGAGCTGTCCGGTCACGCCTATCTATGAACATAAGCCCGCAATCGCTTCGTTTCCGCGATACATTGCTTTTTTGCTGAGGACGATCCAATTAAAATGAGTCATTAAAGTTTATCAAAGTTTATTTACAGCAAGTGCCCAAAATGGTTTCCCTGCATCACAGTACATACATGGGCGGCATGGTCCCGTCGCTTGGCCACCCGGGTCTCCGTACCTTTTCTTGTGGGGTTATTTTAAAAATCTTGTTTATGCAAGAGAAGTTAATAACATAGATGAATTGCGGCAACCATGTAGGTGTTTATGAACGTATTCGAGAAAATTTTCAACGACGCGTTGAAGCATTTACTTTGATGCAGGGAAACCATTTTGAGCACTTGCTGTAAACAAACTTTGATAAACTTTAAAGACTTTCATTTTAATTGGATCATCCTCGGCAAAAAAGCAATGTATCTCGGAAACGAAGCGATTGCAGATTTATGTTCATAGGAACTTTTTTGTTCACTTTGACGTCCTTAATATGTATACTAATTTATGAAATATAATTTGATAACACACACACACACACACACACACATATATATACACCTCGCAAAGAGGTCCCAAAACCCGTTGGCCACGTCGGGCTAGCATCATGAAAAAGAAAAACTATAGTATTTGTCATTTACCATTACTTATTCGGACTATAGTAGGTTTAATTATCCTAGAAGAGTTCCTTGTTCCATGCACGGTCTGTGTGTCATAAAAAATCTCAGGGAACCATTCTGACTTCATTCCCATATATATATATATATATATATATATATATATATATATATATATATATATATATATATATATATACACACACACACGAGTATGCGTGTGTATGTGTAAGTGTGTGTAATTCTATGACATAACTTATAATTAATGTAAAAGGCAAATAAAAATTCTTACCAAATTTGACTGTTTCCCATTGTAGGACATGCGGTCTGATAATTGAGTCCATTTTTGAAAACAATATAACTTTGGGTTTGTAAATATCGTCCGTAGAGCAGTCTGAGCGTTGGCTTTCTCTGACATTTTTTTTTTTTAACTCTGGCCAGTAGGACGAAGGAAGTTTTTTAAATTTCTGCAAAACATGTTCATATCTGAACCCTTCAACATTCATCGCAGATGAAATATTTTCTGCTGCAGCTGTTCTTGCATCTGTTTCTGTATTTTTCATGTTGTGGATTCAATAAGCCCGGCTCACCTTCATACAGTTCCAAAAACTTTAGTGTATAATTTTCACTCATTTTCAAAACGTTTATAATAGATTTTTCGTCAGCACTCATTTTATAGGGATACTACCGAGAAATTACAACCAACTTTCTGCTGCAAGCCACGACCCGACTCAAAACATGTTAAATTTTTCACTAGGCGAACGGAAGACGCATGCACGATGCTGTGGTTCACGATTTGTCCGTTTACACTGGTCGTGGCCCACGAATGCATGATGTCCCACGACTCTGATTCACACCCCATGTAAACCCGCCTTTATCCTACCATTTGAAAATAGTTTACGCACGTATAACACTGGTATGCATCAATTTTGCTGTCAAGGGTTTTGTAAGTGACTCTTATAGAGTTTTTCCTGCTGATTTCGAATCTGCAATCCGTTTTTCTCAATCAGCTCAGGTTATCCGGCTATGGCCTCATAAGTAAAATAGAATTTTTCGTGATTTTGTCAAAGCGGAATTGGAACAGTAACATCTATCATCACTTGTTTCACTTGTATATCTTTTTTTACTTTTCAGGCATATAGATAAAATATTTCATAATGAATAGAGCGTGTAAAAATGATCCCAATAGATTCTGCTACATATGTGGGACGATTACCATGCCAAATAACCAGTCCCAAATCACTAAATTTGTGAAGACAATGTATAGAGCATACTTTGGAATTAAGCTAGGGGACCAGGACAAAAATTTCGCCCCTCATATGTGCTGCAAGACGTGCATTGAAAATTTGAGAAGATGGAACAAAGGCAGAGCGAAATCTTTGCCTTTTGGAATTCCCATGATTTGGAGAGAAGGAAAGGATCACGTGACAATTGCTATTTCTGCATGACAAACCTCCAAGGTGGGCTTATAAATTTATTTTTCTTAAATATTTTGAAATCCTCGTATGAAACTTGACATAATATTCACCATAATGTAATATTCACCATATATAGCATAATATTCACCATAATGGTAATTATACATTTACATATACATATTGTTATAGAAAATACATTTACACATACATATTGTTATACAAGTTACATTTACATATACAATGATTGTATATTTTCTTTCTTTTTCATTCATATTGTCCCCGAAGGGACAATATGAATGAAAAAGAAAGAAAATATACAGACTCCATCGACCTATTTCATATCTTACAGACCGCAGCCTTCCCTCACGAGCCGCCACTGTCTGAATGCTTCTTCTATTTCATATGCAAGTTTTATATCCATGTTTCTGTTTCTATTTTCAGGAGTTAACAAGAAGAATAAACACATTGTTGTATACCCTGACATTCCTTCTGCTATGAGACCTGTACCCCATAGTCCTGAAATTCCAATACCCGACCCACCTCAAACCCTGGACTTCGATGATTCTGATGATGAATCAATGACCAATGCCAATGACCAGTCCCAGTCGTATATACCTCAAAATACCGCTTCAAATGAGCGAGGCCTCTCAACCAGGCCAAACTTAATGATCTTACCAGGGATTTAGGACTTTCCAAATTAGCTGCCGAGATCTTGGGCTCACGACTTCGAGAGGACAACTTGCTGGCTCCGGGAACAACATTCTCCTGGTATAGGAAACGAGAGGAAGAATTCCGCAAGTTTTTTGCAGTGCACGAAAATACCTCTTCCTTAGTGTACTGCTGCAATGTTGAGGGGCTAATCGAATCCTTGGGCCTGCCATATAACGCATCAGAATGGAGGCTATTTATAGACTCGTCTAAACGAAGTTTGAAAGCAGTACTTCTCAACATTGGGAATAGGGTTGCATCAGTCCCTGTAGCACATTCCGTACAACTTACTGAGAGCTACGATAACATGAAAATTTTACTGGATGCTCTCGTATACGACCAACATAACTGGAGGATCTGTGGAGATTTGAAGGTAATACTAATATCATAAGTAAACTATTGCTATTGACTATGTTGTTTTTCCAAAGGTTATTTGAGAGCGTATAAGAACACTTAACTTCCCCACAGAAGTGATACAGTCCAATGCATAGATTTTTTTATCTGATAGAACAAATTCTCTAAATTCTTTAAATATTTTCATTTTTTTTCAGATTGTGGCATTTGTATTGGGAATGCAAGGGGGATACACGAAATACCCATGTTTCCTCTGCAAATGGGATAGCAGAGCGGATGAGAAGCACTATGCACAGCGTGAATGGGCATCCAGAGAGAATTTTGAACCTGGGTCGCATAATGTCGTTTCAGTGCCCCTTGTACCACCAACAAAAATTTTGCTCCCACCACTTCATATTAAGCTGGGCTTGATGAAAAATTTCATCAAATCAATGAATAAGGAGGGTCCAGCATTCCGATATCTCGAGAGTAAATTTCCTCATATATCTGATGCTAAACTAAATGCTGGGTTTTTTGATGGTCCTCAAATTCGAACTTTGATCAAGGATACTCAGTTCGAAAACGCAATGACTCCAACTGAGAAGAATGCCTGGCAGGCATTCAAATCAGTTGTCACTGATTTTCTTGGCAAGCGTAGAAGTCCAGAATACGAGTCCGTTGTCGAAAACTTGATGGAAGCTTTCAAAGCTCATGGGTCGCGCATGTCCATAAAAATGCACTTTTTGTGGTCCCACTTGGACTATTTTCCTGAAAATTGCGGGATTATAGTGAGGAACAGGTGAACGATTTCACCAAGATATCAAAATAATGGAAGAGAGGTACCAGGGAAACTGGGATATCAATATGCTGGCGGACTATTGCTGGTGTTTGAAGCGAGACGTGCCCGAAGAAAAACAGACGGAAAGCCAAAAAAAACTTCATTCCTTCCTCAATAAACTTTTTTCCATATTCATTGTATGAATAAAAGTATTTATTCACACAATGTTTTCATTTTTCACGAGTGTTCTTATAATATTACTCGTATCTACAGTGTTTAAGCTAAAAAAATCAATAAATTTGGGGATAAAATTGGACTTATAATAAATGGCCAATAGAGAAAAAATCTGACCTGATTGAGGAAAACCAATGTCATTTTCGAATTCAGCATGGTCGAATTATATAATATGAGTTGAAAAAACCCTCACAGCAGACAAAAAAATTTCATATGCATACCAGTGTAATTAATTGCACACAAACCTTAGTGCGCTCAGTTGTGAAAAGTAGGCTGCGCGAAAGCGAACCATTTATGTATCGTCATAAATTTGTTGAACGAAGGTACTTTGCTGACATATTTCATCCCGTATAAGGTTGCATTCCTAGTATGAAAGAAGTGACATTATTTTAATGTGATTGATCGATCACCTTCGTAATTAGTTTCCTTTGTATTTTAGGCATAATTTTGGTGCAGATAACGTAAAGAACATTGAGTATCATATCTAGATCGAAGTAGCTCTCGAATGACCTACGGAGGGCCACTGTCAATACTAATACATCTGGCGAGGGGTACAAGATGGTAGTGGCGAAATATGGAATTCATGTTTCAATTGTTCGTCAAATTATTTACAAATGGAGACAAAGACTACGAAAATCTTGCCCAGGTGATCAACCATCGAAGATCTCACTCTGGATGATTAGGAGACTCGTTTGTGAGATTAGCAGTAATCCAAGAGTGACATCTAAAGACCTTTAAGGATCTTTGGCAAGCGCCAACACACACGTTCTCGTTTCACAATATGTAACACCCTGAACCGATAAGGACTTCATAGGAGGGTCACACGACGAAAGCCACTGTTGTCGCAGAAACAAACAGTCGATAGACAGAACTTCGATAGGGCCCACCTGCATAACACCCCTACCAGCTAGGAAAAGGTACTTCGGACGGATGAGACAGTCTACTTTAAACAGCCTATTACGTGGAGATCAGTTAGTTGATTGCTGTTAATGGTGTATTATTCTCAACGCAGAGTGGTCAAGGGGCTGGTTACACGGAGTTACAAAGACAAGAGGAAGCCTCAAATACCTCTCGGTCCACTCGGGGAGGTTCCTGTTATCAAACTAGTTCATTTTTTAGCTCTTCCAGCAGTAGTAGAAAACTGGACAGAAAATCATAAGGCTCTCTACCCACCCTCCCCGCCAGAGGCAGGTACGGAAAAAGGTTGAAGAAAATATTTTGACCCTGGAAAAGTAGCCAAGAAAATTTTACAGGAAAGTGGAGAATATACAAGATGGCTCTATAATTACACTATGCGCACACAGTAATCGTGCAAACCAACTCCTGCAGGGTTACATTATATTTTAGTCTTAAACCATGAGTGTATTCAGAACTTTGTCCAACCTAATTTTAAATACAGTATACGAGTATTTGCATTTTTGCTTGAAATAACTTCCGAGGGAAGTTGGTTCCAGATATTGACTGGATTCTTTGGATCTGATATATTTGCATGTCCGTTATAAATAGATATAGAGTGTAACATTTGTGGATAGTAGTCTATTATGACTTGATCCTCTGGATCCAGAGATTCTATCTTTAGTTTTAAATCGATAATTAATTAGTTTTAAATTGATAATTATTTAGTTTCGTAAAAATTGGTCGTTGCCAATTTACCGGCAGTTTTTACATAAATTTCTTATGTTCTTGTGGTTCGGAACCCACGTAAAATTGTAGGTCCCCTCCGCCACCACGGAGGACATACACAATACACGATTACGAACACAGTTAGGTAGACCAGCCATGAGTGGATCCTAGGGTCTTTGTTGGTCTGAAACATTATAACATTATATAAGAAATTACCAGAGATGGAAGTACTAAATGTTTTTAGTTCCAATTTAAAACTATTATTTCTTGTCGGATTGGTATTAAATGAGAAGAATTTCCTGTAGTCTAGCCTATCTATTCCAATGAGCATCTTGAAAACTTGAATAAGTTGTCCGCGCAACCTCCTGGTCTCTAAGGTAAACAGATTTAGGTGCTCCGATCTCTGTTGGTAGTTTTGCACTCATTGAAGGGATAAATTTTGTAGCCCTTTTACCCTTTTCAACTTTCCTATATTCTTCCCAAGGGACGGAGACCAAAACTGCACACAGTACTCAAGTTGAGGTCTAACCAGTGAATTGCAGGGACATTACACTGTCCTTGTTCCTAAATTCGAACCGTCTTTTAATATAACCTAGTATTTTTAAGGCACTCTTTTTCGACTTTTGCACAATGCTTTGACGGTTTGAGATCATTGCTAATACCTCTAAACTCCTAAGTCTTTCTCTAGACCAGTCTCAGTCAAGTTCCTCCCCAAGAAAGAGTAATCGGTCTTCGGGTTTTTGTAACCTATGTGCATTACCTTACAATTGTCCAAGTTGAATAGCATCTGCCAAATACCAGACCATTCGCCCAACCTGTCAAGATCATTTTGAAGCGTTCTTATGCTCTCCTCTTTACCTACACTACTTACTAATTTCATATCGTCTGCAAATTTGGAAATTGTACTTAGGATTCCACCCAGTCAAGTAGAGCTGTGTTGGTTGAATCACCCAACACACGAGAAGCATACTCCATGCAAGGGTGGACAAGACCCCTATACAGAGACAGCAAACTGAGTGGGGGTGAAGAAACTGTGGAGCCGGCACAGCACACCTAACCTCTTTGAAGCTGTTTTAGAAAGAGTATAAAGTATGCAGGGCGTCAAGCACCGGGTACCTTTTAAAAAGTAAGAAAATAGAAAATTTGCATCTAAAAAAATAGGGAAAAAATTTAAAAAATAGGAGCAAAATAGGAATATTTTTTAAAGAATGACCTCATTCCAAGAATAGGCACCTTCTGTTGCTCAGACCCCTTCTTGTGGCATCACCGATGACCAGGTCCTTATCAGCAAGCTAAAGATTTCGATGTTGTATAGCAACCGATGACTCGATGTTGGGGAGTAATATCGAGGTGACTGATTTAGAAAAGGACTTGGGTATGCTAATTAGCAGCGACCTTAAGTTTACGAAACAGTGCGTAGAGGTGGAAAAGAAAGCCCAGAAGCTGTTGGGTTATATCAGGAGGCAATTTCAGTTTCGGAACAAGGAGATTGTGCTCTCTCTGTACAATTCCCTGGTTCGGCCGCACCTAGAGTATGCTGTGCAGTTCTGGTCGCCACCCTCAGGAAAGATATTGAGAGGCTGGAGCGAGTGCAGGCGAGGGCCACAAAGTTAATCCCTTCCGTTAGGCATATGGGCTACAATCGACGCTTACGCGCCCTGAACTTGTTTTCGCTGGAAATTCGGAGGCTGCGCGGTCAACTCATCGAGGTTTTCAAGCTCTTACGCGGGTTCAACGATGTCGATTTTAGAAGCATGTTTAGTTTAAATGATAACCCAACTCGCAACAATGGTTGGAAGTTGGATTTGAAACGGTTTAGGACTAGTGTGTGTGGGATTTACTTTACGTATAAGATCTGTGACACGTGGAACAGGTTACCTTCAGAAGTTGTGAACAGTTCCTCTATGGATCATTTCAAGTAAAGGTTAGACCAAATCTTGCACACTATTTGAAGGTGTAGAAAATTTTCCCTGGTATTGTTGCCATTGGTACCTCCTCGGTATGGGCCGCAAGGCCTTTTGAGGTACTTCTTTGCCTTGTAACTCCTTGTAACTCTCTCTCTCTCTCCGCAAGGGGTATAAAGGTTATGCACATTTCTTCTGGGTGTTGTAAACTTTATACTTGGGGTGTGACAGCCCTCCGGTCACGAGTCGTAGGATTTTAGAGAAATTGGCTGCCAGTTCCTTTAGGTTCTCTCTCTTTCGGGAGGGCGGGTGAAGTCTGTTGTACAATCCTGTCCCGTGGGTTACTAGGACCCCATCCCTACTTTGTCCTTTTAGCTTAGGTTAAGGATGCTCTCCTCTGACTGCAAAAAAAAAAAAAAAACCTTTTAGTATTAAGTCTTTTTCTCTACTTTTACTATTAGGACGCTACTGCTACCTCATGCGTGGGAAGAGAGGCTTTGGAACCTCTATAAATAACACCATTTAACGCTCGTAGGTTGTGAGAGACTGGGATGGAGGGGTCCCAGGCGTAGGGGCGCGATGAATGGAGTGTGGCTAGTGCCCCGTTAAGCCCATTCCTAACGCGTAATGGCCTGACCAGCCCCCTGCGACCGTTCTTTGGTGACCAATTGATGGTGCTTGGCTGTACTGCTCTTAGGTCAGAGGGCTTTACTGCCAGCGTAAACTCTCGGGCGTAGCCTCTGGGTCTGGTGGGATATCCCTTGAACACTGGATTCTAAGAGTCTGGCCGCTTGTGAGTGACTAGTAAGACTTAGTAAGGGGCTGCATCTCGCTGTCGTTCCTGGCGGGAAATCCGTGACGCCTGCGTCGCGAGTGTTTGTCAGTTGGTAGCTGCGACACGTTTGGGACTGTCCGGCCCTGGGGAGACCCTTGGTCGGTGCGGCAGCAGCGAGAGGTGTAGTCTTCTGGATGGGATGAACGTCACTTGCAAATAGGTGGATGCGTCTACGCGCGGGAAGAATTCACCCTCCCCCCCTCCTTTTTTACATACTGGTCAGAACGTTTTTGATAGTTTTCATTGCTAGAACGCTTTATCTTATTCAGCGTATTCAGAGTTCGAAAAAAAATAAGTTACAATCACTGGACCGCAGAAACTGAAGGCTGATTGAGCGAGGTGTGAAGTAAACCAGTGGGTTACGAACTTCAAAGAAGCCTGCTTCGAGAAGATCAACCACTCCAGCATGTGCCGCTTTTGCGAACTCATGCGGTTTTACGAGAAGCTAGAGGAGAGGGTCCGGCGGCTTGAGTCGTCCACCCCGGCTGTTGGAGGTGCGGCGGTCACTGACGCGGCTGCGCCCTCCACCCCGGAGCTCATTAATAGGATAGCTGCCCTGGAAAGGCGGTCCAGCGATGGACTGGACAGAGCTCGGGACCGCGGCGCAAGGTGGAGGGCGTAAAGAAGGGGCCGCTAGAGAAGGGTGGGAAGGGGCCGATAAAGAAAAAGGGTGGGAAGGGGCCTACTGATGGCCCAAAGAAACCGAAGGATGTAGCTGCCGGTCGGGGTGGGTCGGGTGGTCTAAGTGCGTCTATGGGTGGCGACGGGTATCGAAAGGTCTCGGGCAAGAAGGCTGCGAAGCCGAGGCCTAAGACCCCAGTTGCCCCCGTCAGGACCTCCAACTGCTTTAGTCTCCTGTGCTCGAAGGAAGAAGACACCGTTTTGATTGGGGACTCGCAGATCAGGGGCCAGAAGTACTTTGCTTCTGCAAACCGGGACGGGAGGAAGGTAAGGTGCTTACCTGGGCGGGGAACGGCGCACTTAAGGAAGGAGGTAGAGAAGCTGCGCGTGGCTAGTCGGAGGACTGCGATCATTGTCCACGCTGGTGGCAACGACCTGTTCCTCAAAGGCGGTAGGGTAGGTCTTACAGAAGGGATCATCACCGAGATCATGTCTCTTGCGGATGATCTAAAACTGAAGACAGACAGGGGAATGTTGATGGGTATTTTACCGAGGATGAATGCCAGTGACCACGCGCTCAGTAAAGTCATTGGCATCAACGAGAGGGTGCAAGACTTGTGCGTCCCGCTGGGCGTGAGGTTTATTGACCCCTTCGACGCATTTTCAGGTAGGTGGGACCTTTACCAGAAGGATGGTGTCCACCTTAATGACAAGGGTAAAGGTGTGCTAGGCGCGCTGCTCGACCGGCACCTATACAGAATGGTGAGGTCGAGCCCGGGGAGAGATGATGTTGAGCCGGTGGCGGACGTACTTTCAACTGGGGCTCTTCAACTCCCGACAGCCCTGGCTGTTCGGGAAACGGGTCGTGCTAGGGAGCGATCAGAATAGGGAAGGCTCCCTCCGTGCAATACTTTTCAATGCTATCACCGAGTCCTGGATTCATACTGATCGTAGGGACTACGTTGGGAGTTCGAAATTCCCGGGTATAGAATGTTTCGCAAAGACCGCACCCGTGGGGAGGGGGTAGGGGTACTAATATACGTCAGGGACACGTTGAGTCCGGTTGACTGCCAGTTCCGATCGGAACGGGAGCTGCTTGGCGTCGATCTGAACGTGGGAGGGACGAACTACAGTATAGGTTAATCTTGGTGTACAGACCTCCGCATCTCCTCCTCGAGGAGGATACAGCCCTGTACACCGAACTCCGTAGCCTGCTAGGGGAAAGGGTGTGAAGACAGAACTACTGATGCTGAAGGGAGGAGGCTAGTTGACTTTGTTGATGAGAACTTCCTCACTCAGTGGGTCAATGAGCCTACACGAGGCGAAAGCGTTCTAGACTTAGTATTCACGACCGAAGACAACCTCGTCACTGGCCTCACCGTTGACGAATCGTTGGGCGGGAGTGATTACGGTCTGATTAGGTTCCGTGTGTGCGTTCCTCGGGTGAAGCGTAGTAACTCGAGAGGCAGTAAGCTCGATCTACAGCGGGCGGACTTTGTTAGCCTCCGGGATAGCGTAGGTGAGATGGGGTTAGAGGTTGACGGCGATGTTGAGGGAGTGTGGACTGTAGGCCGGGTCGAATTTCTGGGGTCAGATCGGGCACTATGTGGGGCTTATGAATTGGGGTCCTGACCAACATACTCCAAAAGAAAGTTTATGCTCACCCCCGTACCACTAGCATACTCCCTCCTATTTTTGGCTCCGCCTCAAAGATGAAAAGAGCCTCATAAATGAAAATGGAGACCATGTAGAGCATCTTCTCATAGAGATGACCTCCACTAAAATTGCATAATATATCTCGTGTGCAATTTTCAGGCAATTACCTCAAAACTTTGGATTTCTCAAAATTTTCACCACGCGTATTTTCTCAAAATATTTGCTATATCAGAAAATTGATTACACATAAACATCGTTTATGTGTAATCAATTTACTGAGCTGTGTGTTGAATTTCAAATTCAATACCAATAAATTTCATGTTCTAATTATCATATATTTTTACAGGAATTATAAGAATTTATGCTCTTTAGATTTACTTATGATCCATGCATGATTCTATAAAAGCTGGATTTTTAATTTTTTAGAAAGGTTGAAAAAATGTCAACCAGAAACAAATCTTCGAATGCAGCTTTTGGTTTTGCCACTGAATTCCGCCGATCAATGATTCCTACAAAGGCAGACGTTGTCAGACACTATTTCTTCATTCGAAAGAGAGAAAAAATCAAGTCAAGGGGATCAGCAACTGCGAACGATTGCTACAATATAGTTACCAAAGATCTTCAAGATATTTGGGCCATGTTCTCTTTCCCTGACATTCAAGAAAGCTCTATTTCTTCTGCAGTGGAAAGATTAATCAGATCAGCTCTTTCCTTGAACAAGGTTCCTCTACGTCAAAGGAATGAAAATTTTGCTAAAAAACTTGCTTCATATGATGAAATGTTTGACATTTGTACTTGCAAATGTTATGATAAAGGAATAGAAAGGCCGTTTTGTCGATGCGAGGTAAAAATCCCAATGGTAGAGTGGGAGTCATTTGTAGGCCAAAAGCAAAGAATAAATCAATTAGGGCCATTTGATCGTGAAGCTGCCGCTGTCCAGAGACGATCCCTCTCAAGAGCAAGAGAAGAACAAGAGAGGCAACAAAGGTCACAAGTGGAAATGGCAGAGGCTATGGAAGTTGTACCATCTTCTTCAGTAGATGACTTTAGCGAAGATATAGAAGACAGTGACAATGAGCTAGAATTCGTGCCCGATGTGGAATTGATTGAAAATTATCAAAATAGGTATTCATACAATGAATTACCATTGGTGGCAGACCGTTACCGTGTGAGTTCGAGAGCTACAGCAGCTATTGTTAATGCTGCATTGAAAGATATGGGAATAATCGATCAATCTAACATGCTTGATAGGAAGAAAATAGAAAGAGAGAGAATTCGTGTAGGCAAGAAAAATATTGTTAGATCTAGATGTGAAAATGTGAATATTGAATGTATAGGGTTTGATGGAAGAAAGGATACGTTAACCAAGCATGGAAAAGAGAAAGAACAACATTATGTGCTGATCAAAGACCCTGGAGGTATCTATGTAGACCATCTCTGCCCTGACGCAGGAAATGCTCGGTGTATAGCTGATGAAATTATAACGCTCTTAATTGATTCAGCGAGCATCGACACTCTCAATACTCTGCTATGCGACGGTACTGCTGTCAATACTGGTAGAATTGCTGGTACCATAAAACTGATTGAAATTTTTTTGCATAGATCAGTTCAATGGCTCGTGTCTCTTTTACACATGAATGAACTCCCCTTCAGACACATATTTGAAACCATAGACGGAAAAACATCAGGGCCAAATACCTTTAAAGGTTCAATTGAAGCCAAATTGAAATGTGATTTAACCATTTTAGACTTAGTGGCATTTTCACCAGTTCAGGGCAACGTCCAAGATATACCACGGAATATCGTGAAAGAGTTGAGCAGTGATCAAAAGTATCTCTATGATATGTGCCTAGCAGTGCAATCTGGATGGGTATCTGAAAGTCTAGCCCGCAGGTCTCCAGGTGCCATTCATCATGCTCGCTGGATTACCCGAGCAAACCGGATTCTTCGTTTATATGTATCGACTTTGCATCCCGAACAAAATCCGAAAGAACTGGTAACCATCGTCATGAAATCATATGCTCCTGGATGGTTTCATATCAAATCCCATCCTAAAGCTACTGACGGAGCACGGAATTTTTTTCATTTGATTGTCTTGATGCGAGGATTGGAAGAAAAACATCGCATTATTATGGAACCGGTGTTCCGTAATAATGCCTATTTTGCCAATCCCGAAGCTATCCTACTGTCAATGCTGTACTGATAGCAGACAACATGTCAGAGAAGATGCTCTTCAGAAGATACTTCTCAGTCGGACACGTTTCAGTGGCACACGAAATTTTGAGCTTCCTAAATCTCTAAATTTCGATTCCAAAGACTACTATGAGATGAGTGACTGGAGAAAGGAAGCTATCAATCCTCCACCTTTGATAAGGAATTTCAGCAATGAAGAGCTACTGCATACAAGAACAGAACCCTTGAAAATTGCTGCCTTTTCATGCCACAGTCAAAGCGTGGAAAGTGCGGTGAACTTAGTGACAAAAGCATCAGAACAAAGAATTGGCTACGGCAATCGGGACAAATTTATCCTCAATCAACTGGAATCAAGAAAAAGACTGCCACAGTTTGAATGGAAAAGCCAATGGGGCCAAGGCACATCCACAAATAATTAGTGAATTGTGAAGGTAATTTTTAAATTAAATTTTGTTTTTACTTCAAAGCTGTTTTGTGTAATAAATGGTACAATAGACTAATTGTCTTCTTTTCAGACAAATATACTAGGCCTATATGAGGTTTATGAATTGGTCTCCGAGGCAATCAGTACTCCAAACTAAAGTTTATGCCACCCTTTTCTATATACTGATAACACTTTTTGGGGATGCGGCAATTTTTCAAGGACTTGAAATTTCTTGGATAATTGCCTGAAAATTGCACATGAGGTATATTATGCAATTTTAAAGGGGGTCATCTCTATAAAAAAAATACTCTAAATGATCTCCATTTTGATTTATGATACTATTTTTAATTTGGGGGCGGAGCCAAAAATAAGAGGGAGTATGCTAGTGGTACGGAGGGGAGCATAAACTTTCTTTTGGAGTATGTTGGTCAGGATATCGTTTCATAAACCCCACATAGTGCCCATTTAAAAAAAATCATTTTGACTAGATTTCGACCCGGCCTACTGTGGAGTGCATTCCGGGACGAGTTTATGGTGCTGCAGTCTACTGCCATACCCTCAAAACCGGTCACCCTTGCTTCAACGCAGCCTAAGTGGTTCAGTCGTGAAATCGCTTCGGCTATCCGAAAGAGGAAAGCTGCATATAGGAGGGCGAAGGCCAATCGTTCCCGTGAGAACACTGAGGTGTATGTTCGCCTGTGTAGGGAAGTGAAAGCGAAGGTAAGGCTAGCGAAACGTAACGAAGAACTACGGGTGGCAAGCCTCTGCAAGGGGAACCCTAAGGAGTTCTCCAGTTATGTTAATAGTAGAAAGACCATTAGAAGTATGATAGGCCCGTTAAAGGACCCCAGCGGCGTTCTGCTGAACTCCGACGCGGACATCGCTAATGTGCTTAATGACTCCTTTGCGGGAGTTTTCACCAGGGAGGACACCCGCGTCATCCCCGAGCCAGGCGTCAGGCACGAAGGTGCTGGCCTGGATAGTGTTCGGTGTACCGCGACAGTCGTTGCCGATAGAATAGACAAACTGAGCGCGTTTAAGGCTCCTGGGCCAGACCAACTCCTCCCCAGTGTGTTGCGGGAGGTGCGCGACCAACATAAGAGTAGGGCGATTGATATACTTTATCTCGACTTTGAGAAAGCCTTTGATAAGGTACCTCACCGCCGGCTAATGGCGAAAGTGCACGCGCTGGGTATCGGTGGGGAAGTAAGTAGGTGGATTGAAAACTGGCTGAAGAATAGGCGGCAGTGTGTTGTAATTAAAGGGGTTAGTTCGGGTTGAGCTTCGGTCACTAGTGGGGTTCCTCAGGGTTCCGTTTTGGGGCCACTGTTGTTTATCATTTAAATAAATGATATCGACGGTGGCATCGTCAGTCGGATCGCCAAATTCGTTGATGACACGAAGCTTGGTGCCAATGTTGGGACGCCCGAGGCGATCGAACAACTGCGTGCGGACCTAGGTAGGATAGGAGAGTGGTCCGAAAAATGGCAAATGCCGTTTAACTTGGGTAAATGCAAGGTGATGCACATTGGCTACGCCAATCCCAAGTCGGACTACTCGATGTTGGGGAGTAATATCGAGGCGACTGATTTCGAAAAGGACTTGGGTGTGCTAATTAGCAGCGACCTTAAGTTTACGAAACATTGCGCAAAGGTGGAAAAGAAAGCCCAGAAGCTGTTAGGTTATATCAGGAGGCAATTTCAGTTTCGGAACAAGGAGATTGTGCTCTCTCTGTGTACAATTCTCTGGTTCGGCCGCACCTAGAGTATGCTGTGCAGTTCTGGTCGCCCACTCTTAGGAAAGATATTGAGAGGCTGGAGCGAGTCCAGGCGAGGGCCACAAAGTTAATTCCTTCCGTTAGGCATATGGGCTACAATCGACGCTTACGCGCCCTGAACTTGTTTTCGCTGGAAATTCGGAGGCTGCGCGGTCAACTCATCGAGGTTTTCAAGCTCTTACGCGGGCTCAACGATGTCGATTTTAGAAGCGTGTTTAGTTTAAATGATACCCCAATTCGCAACAATGGTTGGAAGTTGGATTTGAAACGGTTTAGGACTAGTGTGTGTGGGAATTACTTTACCTATAAGATCTGTGACACGTGGAACAGGTTACCTTCAGAAGTTGTGAACAGTTCCTTTTGGATCATTTCAAGAAAAGGTTAGACCAAATCTTGCACACTATTTGAGGGTGTAGAAAATTTTCCCTGGCACCCGTTGCCATTGGTACCTCCTCGGTATGGGCCGCAAGGCCTTTTGGGGTACTTCTTTTCCTTGTAACTGTGTGTGTGTGTGTGTGTGTGTGTGTAGTTGGGCTGCTCTTCTGGGAATTAGTCAGAAGCTCTTCAAAAACAGGAGCACATCCCTGTTTCTTGGATGCTTCAGAAGCATTTGACCATGTTAATAATGACAAGTTATTTATGAAACTTGAAAATCGTAATGTTCCTGGTTACTAAATTCGTATACTACTATTCTGATTTAATCACCAGACAATGATTTTAAGATGAGGTGGAATCAATTCAGAGCCATTTTCTGTTACTAAATACTAATGGTGTTTGATAAAGAGGGATATCTCCCTATGTATTAAACGTGTATATGAATAATCTATCTCGTGTACGAAACACTCGTAAAGTAGGCTTCAAAACAAGCGACTCCCGCTTAACGTCGGTTCGTTATAACGTCGTTGATAAATTAAGGAACAAATTCGTTATAACATCGTTTGCCTTCGATGTTAAAACTAGGAAATTTTATAACGTTCGCGAGAGATCTTCGTTCGACTCATCGACTCGATTCCAAATTCCTATTTAACCACAAACGACTTTGGACTCGGCGGATTCAACGTCGCTCGCTCCCTGAGTACTCTACCAAGCCACCTCAGTTCCACCTAGGTTGTTAACCATTCGGGACTCGCTTCTAGCACTCCTTTAAAAAAAGCTGGCATACACGCTGTCTCATCTCTCGTTTTATGCGTACAGTTTTTTAAGTCTCAAGGCAAGACGGAACGCTGTAAAAGTCCACACACCAATCCTTCTTACTGACCGTTTTCCTCAGTTAACAGGAAACCTTTGCGGTGAGAAGATGCCGTTGTCTGACGAATCACTTAATTTAACTGCCCAAGCTTTGTGTGTGAAATCAAAGAAAAAGAACAGAAAAAGATTTAAATGGTCAAAAGACTGGTTGTTAAAGAGAAAGGAGTTATCTCACTGAAATTTACTGAAGGAATTAAGACTAGAACTTTCCGATTTTGGTTAAACTACTTACGTATGGACCAAAGTACTTATTTTGAACTTTGACTTAGTTACCCCAATCATACAGCGTCAAGATACAATCATAAAAGAAGCGACATCATCTCATGAATGTTTGAGTGCTACGCTGAGATTCCTAGCATCTGGAATGTCGTACGAAGATTTTAAATTTTCTGCTGCCTATTAACGCAAACACTGGCAAGATTATACCAGATACGTGCACAGTTATTTACACTTCTTAATACAGAATAGTTAAAGGTAAGAAAAAAATTAATTTTCTATTTTATTGAAAAGTATTAGCTGCATATGAATAGTTTGAACAGTATTGGCCAAGGTCATCATTTGCAGGGGATGTCATTATTTGGGAAACACGGTTAACCGTAATTATATTTTACTGTCTACAGTAGATAAAGTGCCCATTTGCCCCTAAAAAGAACATCAATTAATTTAGTACAATATGGTAGCCATTTCTTTTGGCATGCGATCCAGCTGTTCCGCAACATGTCCCCAAAATGAGAATAGGCTTCATCATCGTTTCATTTCAATTTTTGAGCGACAATGCTCATGAGCTCATCAGTTTTGTCTGTCTTTTTCTCTTTTTCGCAATCGGTGTATATTATATACTCTTGATCCAGAAGCCGGTGAGAATGATCTAGAAATTTGTTCTAAATGACTGTTCTCGCTTTTATTGCTTGTGTTTTCGGATGTGATCTGTAAAAAAAATAAATTAATAAAATGCATAAGGAGCAAAAATGCACATCACTGTAAACTGGAATAGATAAGCAAAATTGCATTTTAAATTAATTTTAATTTTACTATATATGGTATATACACGTATATATTATAGCTAAAAATCTTCCATTCTATTTTCAGAACAGGAGTGGAAAGAAATTGGCAAGCAATTCCAATGCATATGGCAATTTCCAAATTGCTCAGGCTGTGTTGAATGTTGATAGCAAACATATACGAATTACTCCACCACCAGAGTGGATCGTAGTTTTGGAATTATAAAAGTTTCAACAATATGGTGCTGATGGTTATAGCTAATGCTAACTACAAGTTCATTTTACGCGATATTGGTACAAATGGCAGGGTCTCAGATGGAGAAGTGATTGAAAATACGACTTTTCATTATAAACTTGCAAGTGGAGAATTTCGCCGGCGGCTAAAAAAGCCAAAAACAGCGCTTTTGAACTTCTATACGTTTTTATTGGAGAAGAGTCATTTTCATCGCGGTGATTTCTTAAAATCTTTCAGTCAGAAAGAATTAAACCATGAATGCAAAATATTCAATTAACGACTGTCAAGAGCGAGAAAATACAAGAAAATACGTTTGGGATAATGGCTGCACGCTTTACAATTTTCCATACTAGTATTAATTTACGAATGGATCGGGTAGAATTAGTCGTAATGACTCGTGCTGTTCAGAATCTTAATCGCCGCTTTTACTGTTTCGATTCAGAAGACGTATCAAATGCGGAAGTAATTACGGATTTAAAGCCAGATCCACGCGTGTTAATCGACTGGCAAAGAGGCAACAACGGACAGTATGGACGAGAAGCAAAAGAAGCGAAGGAGCTTTACGCGAATTACTTCAATGGAGATGGCAAAGTAGAATGGCGAGAAAACTGATACGTTCACTAAATCATCTTAACTAAAATGAACCATAGTAACATTAATAAGAAAATAAATAAATGCTTACCTCTTCGCCGTTTTCTTCGCTTGTCAATGTTTCTAAATTCGAAAAACTTTTTCTTGGTTCCTCCTAATCACGGAGAAACGAAAGTAGCGGGAAGTACCACAAATTAGGGCAGTATATCTCATCAGTAGCACTTCCCGATTTCATCGAAGCAGAAACCTTTTTAGTTTCTTTCTGAATTTTTTTTTATTACCATGTCTTTATTCGCACTTTAATTCACTTCTTTCAGTTTTTCAACTAATTTCTCGTAGTAGGCTTCGGTTTTCTTTTGTTTATTACAATAATCGTTACTTTTACTCTTCCATAAACACTCGTTACTTTTACATATATCAATAAATTCTTTTAAAAATCTCTCGAAAACGTACGAAGATCAGACATATTTAATTAATAATAATAATAATGCAAACTTTGCCAACGTAGAAACAGTAACAGCAGACATATTAGCACAAACTGAAGGTAAGACCTATAAAGCCCATACACGGTAGGATTTGTTCGTGGTTTTTACATTACATTTCATTTGGAAAACATGAAGCCACTGGGGCCTATCGAGGTTCTTCGAGTGATGAGCTATATTTTATAATAATTTTATAATAATAATAATCATATCTTGCAAGACATCAATCTCAAGTCAGCTAATTAACATACAACTATTTACTACTACCAAAGTAGCCGACATAAGTTAAGAATATACAATATTTACAATCACAATCTCTCTCAAGTGTTTAAAATTTTCTTAAAATTAACTAACTATATGGCAAGTCATTCAAAAAATCTCCTACTCTATGACTGAAAAAGTATTTTCGTAGATCAAGTCTACAAGTCTGTTTTCTAATTTTCTTATTATGACCACGAGTTATCCCATCAGCCTCTAGTGAGAAAAAGTTACGTTTTGCCTGTACATGTCCTACCTTTCCTGAATTAATTCGTGCCGCTCTTTTGACTATACACCAGCAATAAGTCTTAAGACTTAGCCCATATACGCTGCCTCTTGCCTTGAGACTTAAAACTGCGCAAAACATAGAAAATTAAACTTACTAAAACATGACATCATGTAAACAAAGACTGACACTAGGAGAGAGCGCGTGATGAGCAGGCCCCATCAACTATTAGCGTAGAGGAAATTTGAATGAACATTCACTAACTTACGAAGCGTTTTCGTTAACTTACCAAAAAATGGGATAATAAATTAAAACCTCACTAATTTATGAATCAAACTTACGAATCGCTAACTAATGGAGGATATGTGTATTATGGTGATCCAAAAATGTGAAAGATAGAATTTCAATCATGGCTGTAGCCGCCCTTGTTGGGTATCGCCCAACGAATATTTATTCCAAATTTGAACTCATTTGGGTAATATTTAGGGGTCGCGCCAAAATTTGACTTTTTGTATATTGGAATAAAAAACTGAAAATTTTCCAAATTCTTGTAAAGGGAACATATTAAAAAAAAATGGAAGGTAGTAACGATGAATTTTATTATACCAGGCAAAACAAACGGCTAAATACATGAAATTTCAATGCCATTCGTCTCGGCTTGAATCTTGAGGTCCGATTTCCGAAGTGCTGGTATGGGCTTCCGTGGAGGTCGATTGCGCGGAAGAGGAATTGTTTCTGTTCCTCGTCTTTTGTGATTGTGGAGTTGTACTTCTGAATCAGTGGAACTCCTCGCTCCGCATAGTCGTTCACGACCTTCATTTCTGATGTCCGCTCCTTTAGCTCCTGGTACGCAGGGTCGCCGGACCACTCCCCCGAGACCTTGGCCAGGAACCAGGGTTGGCAAAAACCCAACTACCAAGCAAAAAACCAGTTGGGTTTTTGCCAGGAACACCACTGCCTTTTCCTTCCCGTTGATGGTCAGGACGTCAAAGATATTCTTAGTTCATTCGGTAAACAGGGCCTCGATGGCGGTGCCTGGCTTGAATCCCTTGCCTTCCAGTCTTTTCTAGCTCTTCGTCTTCGCTGACTGCTTCATGTTTTCTGCCATCTTAGCCTTTACCGTCATCCAAGCGGGAATCGAAGCGGGCGAGTCCGACCAACTCTTCAGCCAAATACCAGCGATAGCGGTATATGGCCTTCAGCGCCACGTCAACTAAGCGACGGTCAGGGTGAGCTGCCTTGGCGGAGATCAGGTAGAGGTCGATGGCAGGCGCCCTCACTGCCAAGGGAGCCTTGGGCCAAAACTTGCAGTAGAGTAGAGCAACGAAGAGGCAGAGGTCCGTGATGCCCTTCTCTTCCCTGGTGGTGAGGGTGACCTGCTCTCAGAAAAGGAAGATCTTCATGGCGTAAATGGCTTTTGCCATCTACCCGGGCTTGGTGCATAGCACCCGTCTGCCCACCCGATGCCCTGAAGTGCACTTCTGCAATCGCCATCCCCCCGAAGGAGGTAGACATAAGCTTCCCTTGGGAAGGAGGGTGAAAGGGCCACCCTGCAGTACGAGATCATCTCTTCCCGAAGATCAGAAAGGAGGCCGGTGAAAAGCTTCTCTTCGGCCGCCTTGAATGTGGCCTTCGAGGAAGGGCCACTGCTGTTTGAACCGTTTGAAGAGATAGCTCTGGTCCTCCAGAGGTGCCAAAAGTGAGAGAAAACACATCTGCGAGCACACTCTCGATGTGGTGGCAGCATGCTACCCATATCAGCTCTTTTCCGAGCACTTTTTGAATGACAGTACGTGGCCCCGTCTTGAGTCTTGTGTTCGACGCCGTGGTGTCGAACACCAATCCCCGTATGTGGTCCTTCAAGCCCGTCATCGAGAGTTCGAAGACAGGCTTGGGCCTGCTCCTCGCCTGTGCTTCGGCTGATGAGGGGCACTCCGAGCACCTTTTCCACCCTACATCCCCCGCTCATCAAGATGGCGATACGGCCGACCTTCTCCTGGCAGCAGGAGTTTCCCATCCCAGTGGGGGGGGGGAGGCCGCACCGAGGACAAAGGTCACGTTCCGGTCGCTGATGTTGACTATCTAAAGATATGGCGACCTCCGGGATGATGAACACGAGGGTCTTTTTCCTCTTGGGGCGGGATGGACTGGCCGCGGACGTCGACGCGAGGAAGGAACTCGCACTGCTCAATGTCCCGAGTTGGACAGTCATTCGATTCCTTTGCAGCTCTCTTCTTTCGCTTCGTTGCCTTCACCCATCGTTGACACTTGCGAAACTCCTGCTCGGCCATTTTCTTATCCACTCCTCCGAAGTTCGAGCTTTGAAGATCTTCCTCTGCTGCATGAGGAACGCATCGTCTTCATCGCTCATGATGGACAATGTGTCTTTGTGAGAGAGCTCAAGAGATCATCGAGTACAGCGGCAAACATCTAAGCATATAGCATGTCTCATTCTTGCGCTTGCGATTCTTGGTGTGCCCGATGTATTCGCCATGGAGCTTGATCAGCTTTTCTCTGCAATCTTCTCGGACGAACTAGGGATCCTTGCTCGCTGCCAGTACTCGAGAACGGCAGGGATAGTCTTCCTGGCACTCTCATTTAGTGGGCTCTTCTCACCGATGTGATGGAACATGAATTTCGCCAGCACTTGCCTTTTGGATGGTAGTCGAGAGCACACAAGATCAGCACAGGGCTTCCCAATAGGCCATACGCTTGGAGAGCTTTTTGTAGTTACAGGCTTTGCCATCTGTGAAAAGGAGCAAGGACTGATAGAAACAGGGGTTTCAGCGTCAAATTACACCGTTCTTTCAATTCAAAACATTGGCAGAGGAAAGATGATAAAATCCCGACAACCACAACCCCGAGAACCATGGCCGCGTGCAAAATACTATGCGGGGGTGGCGATTAATATTTGGCAGGTTTTTTTTTCAATTGTTAATAACGCGTGTTTACTTATATTGCCATCCAGTTCCAATAAAAAAGAATTAATATTAAAAATAAGAAAATTGAAGTCTATTTTAGCTATTTATCTCATCTATCAATAATAATCACTATGGTACATAAAAATAACCACAAAATTCTCATAATAAAAATAAAATGCAATTCTTTTAATCATAACATTTACAAAAAATTTGGTATTATTATAGGAACAAGAATATTAGGTACACATTACAACCACAAAACTTAAACACCACACTCAAAACAACATAAAATACAATTCTTTTTTTTAGTTATATAAAGGAACAAGAATATTAGGTACCTACATTCCTACAATAGTGTTACAAAAACTGTTAGAACTGAACTTTTCTTGCTTTCAGTGAAGAAAAGTTGGAAATAACGTCAGAGTAGGATAAGCCTAGACATTCCAGAAATGGTCCAGAGCAGGTAGATTAAAATGAGGTCCACAGTAGAAATCCTCACAAGATTAGGGTAGGACAGTTTACCATATCCTTTGTTAAACTATAAATTAATGCTAGGTCTTAGACCGCAACAGTTAACTTACCAAATCAATTATTCTTAAATAAGTCTTGATTTATTCATTACATTACATTTCATTTGGAAAACATGAAGCCATTGGGGCCTATCGAGGTTATCCAAGTCATGAGCTAATAAGAATAGAATCCTGCAAAACATCAATCTCAAGTCAGCTAACTAAATGTGCGACTATTTTCTATTATCAAAGTAGCCTACTAACTTAACCTAAAAATATGTAGTATTTACATTCTACAAACTTCCCTTCTCATTCATGAAAGCTTCTAAATTTTTCTTAACTAATGAGCTACTGTTTACCACATCATATGGCAAGTCATTCCAAAAATCTACTAGGTACTCTATGACTGGAAAAGTATTTTCTTAGATCAAGTCTACAAGGCTGTTTTCTAATTTTCTTATTATGTCCATGAGTTATCCCATCCATCTCTAGTGAGAAAAAGTTACGTACATCTAAATTGTCCAAATCTAAAAACATTTTGAACATCTGTATCATATCTCCCCTCATACATCTCTCAAAACTAAACATGCCTAGTTCCTTTAATCTATCCCTGTATTCCAATCTTCTTAGGTTAGGGATAAGCTTGGTTGCTCTACTTTGCACACCTTCAAGCATATCAATATCATGTCTAAGGTGAGGGGACCAAGCTTGAATGCAGTATTCTAAGTGAGGCCTAACATAAGAATTCTATAATTTACAGAGGACTTCCTTACTCTTTTAACTAACATTTCTCATAATAATACCCAACATTTTATTTGCCTCATTTCTAGCCTCGAAGCACTACTCAGAAAATTTGAGATCACTACCAACTATAATGCCAAGATCCCTTTCCTGTCTAACATCCTCCAACCAGTTCCCTTGCATCTCATAACTAAAGTTTTCAATATTTCTACCAAAATGCATGACTGCATTTTTGAACAATGAATTCCATCTGCCATTTACTAGCCCAAGCAACTAATCTATGAAGACCCTTTTGCAGTTTATAAGAATTTTCTATATTTGTAACTGGAGCAACTACTTTTGTATTATCTGCAAATTAAGAAATTTTACAACCTACTCCTTTCTCTTAATCATTTAGATATAAAATAAAGAGTAATGGACCTAAAACTGATCACTGTGGTATCCCACTTTTCACTTTCTGCCACCCAGATTCATGACCATTTAGAATTGCTCTCTGTCTTCCAATCATTTTTCTACCCAATTTATAACTGACCCTACTATCCCATGAGCTTTTATTTTAATTTATATAGAAGTCTCCTATGTGGAACCTTGTCAAATGCTTTACTAAAATCCAAATAAATAACATCTACATCATTTCCATCATCATCAGTTACAAATTCTAAAAAATCTGAGAGATTAGACAAACAAGACCTTCCTGATCTAAATCCATGTTGTGAACTTAAAATAAGATTAAAGTTCTCCAAATAATCTTGAATATTGTTCTTTATAATTCTTTCTAGTACCTTTCCTACCAATGATGTTAACTAACAGACCTATAATTTCCAACCTCCTCCTTACTATCCTTTTCCTAAATAGGTACTACATTTGCTTTTTTCCATTCATCTGGCACTTCTGCATAATTAATTGACCTAGCAAACAAAATAGTTAGTGCCTCAGATAAGCTTTCCTCCCCTTCTCTGAGAATCCTAGCAAATACATGATCAGGTCCAGCAGCTTTATTTGACTTCAATGTATGAATCACTTGTGTAACATTATCCTTCCTTATATGAATATGATCAAGAATACCTGAATTTACAGGATCTAAAGAATTAAAATCAAAGTTATTTAAATTTTCTTCAGTAAAAACAGAGCTAAAATAATCATGAAAAATACCAACAATATCCTGATCTTTTCCAAACATCCTATCATCATGTTCTATTGGGCCAATCCTATCATGCTTTTTATTATTATATTTATAAAAACTAAAGAATTTCTTTGGATCTTTATTGCTATTTCTAGCTAGATTTATTTCACTACGCCTTTTGCCCTTCCTAATCAAACTATTTACCTTATTTCTTAACTGCCTGTAATTATCCAAGTCCATAATACTATCACTGCCTTTAAATTCCCTGAATGCCCTATTTTTACTTTTAATCATTTTAGCTATTTCCTTATTCCACCACAAAGGTTTCCTAATCTTGTTATTCCTAACAGTTCTGAAAGGAATACACCTACATTGTACATCCTCTAAAATTTCTTTGAATCTAGACCAAATCTCAATAGCATTTTTTATTGGCAAATTCATTATCCCACTTTACTGAGCCTAACAAACTCCCTAAATTTACTATAGTCACCCTTTGAGAAGCAAGGGACTAGATGGTCATTGTTGATTAGATCCCTATTTAATTCTATCTTAAACGTATGATCCAACAATCACTATTTCCTAATGACTCTCCTACTGCAAGTTTCCTAATAAGATTGCTTGATCCCTTGTTGGTTTGTCTACAAATTGTATTAGAAAACAGCCATTGTAGCAGTCAATGAAGAAGTTACCTTCCCTATTACTTCCCTCTAAAAAGCTCCAGTCTATATAAGGCAGGTTGAAATCTCCCATAATTAATGCTCTACCACTACAACCTTTATTTATTTTTTGAACCACACTGTCATCAGCTTCCTGTGATTTGGTTTAGAAGTCTGTAAAATGCACCTACCCAAATATACTCTTTGCCTGAAACACAGATATCAACCCAAATTGATTCTACCCTATTGTCTAATTTAATACTATGATTCTGAACTGAAGTTAAATCATTCTTAATGTACAAGGCCAAACCACCCCCTGCCTATCCATTCTCTGATAAATATACATTGTATAACTATTTAACTTGTACTCTGCTCTCGTGTCATTGAATGCTGCCTCACTAATTAATCCAAGTCTCACTAATGCAGACTATATCCAGATTTTCACTAATCATATAACTAAATACACTAATTCATTTTTCTTATTCCGAAGACTATGTGCATTTGTATAAAAACACTTCCAACCCCTCAGTTTTGACTGATTCCCTACCTTTGGCTAGATAGTTGATATGCCTATTCCTGACATAATCTATATTTAAGACTAACAGTATTTATTTTACCTATACCCTGATGCTTTATGCCCTTTTTTGGTCTAAAGTTATCTTTCAAAACCCCAAAGCACTCACATTTTCCTCCAGAAGCCTCCCATACAAAGCAGTTCCCCTTCTACTAAGATGTAATCCATCCTTACTGTAAAGCTCCCTCCTTTCATAAAAATTATCCCACAAATTTATGAACTGAACCCCTTCACTACATAGCATCCTAACTTTATCATTTAAGGTTAAATTTCTACTTGTAAACTCCATGCTTACCCCAAATTCTTGGTAAAATGCCCACTACATAACACTTGCTCTGCCTATTTTTTGAAGTTTCTATCAATTCCCTGTACCTCTGTTTAACTACTTCTGAATTTCTGTTTAACTTAAATCTACCATCTTTATCCTTGCTTGTTAAGTCATTTATACTGACATGAATTATATTACCTCAGGTTACAGGCAACTTTGGCACTTCTTCATTACCGTATTTACCTGCAATTTTTTTTTTTTTTTCTGCTATTGTATATTTTTTTTTCGATATAATTACAAGGTTAATTGAATGCCCTTGACAATTGGTTAGGTTAAGTTGTGATATTTTAGTTAGTTTTAACGAAAATATCATGACTGGTTCTAACTGTACACCCTTAAATTTATGAGAACTACATCGTTTAACAGCTACTACAAAAGACACTATCCTTGTGCATGAACTTTTTTATATTTGCTAATAAATGTTTGGTTTATACTTGCACATGAATTGTTTTATATTTGCTAATAAATGTTTGGCTTAATATGCGGGTAAATAACGAAAAGGTGCCGCAACTTCTTCACTACCTCATTAACTTTAGAAATATTACCACCTGAAATACATATTCTTCTACAGGTTTTCCCTCCCTTATTGCAAAATTCATTGTCCTGATTCCTAATAACAGAGTCCCCAACCATGGTAAATTCACACTGTACTGCTTCATCTAAATTCCATAGTATCTGAAACCTGCTACTAGTTGCTACAACATGATTACTATTCTCTCTAATCATATTCCTTGAATGACCTTTGACTTTGTGCCATTCATCAGGCCTAACTTTACTTAGACCTGCATCCTTATCACTAACACTTGGCTTAGGTTTAACTTTACTTGGGCCTTCATCTCTGTCTCTAACACTAGGGCCAGGCTTAGGCTCAGCCTCACTACATCTAACATTAGTATTTCCTGTATAAGACTCAGTTTCTGTCCTTACTGTTATATTAATCTCAGTAGCTACACTATCAATCATAGGGCCAACTAACTTAGGCCCACTAGACTGAGCTAGCAGCTTTCTTAAAACTTGCCTTCAGCATGTCCCTCACTTCAGCTAAACACTTATTGCAAAACTACAAAATACTTGGTGACTTCATACCCCTGTACATTTGTTCTGTAATTCTGACACAGGCTGAGTGATACCAATCATCACAACTCTCACATGCTACAGCCTTAACCCCTTCCCTAAGTTCCTTTTTACAAACCTTAGTCACAGTCACAGTCTAAAGTCCTCTTAAATACTATTCTTTAACTCAGTTAAAAGCTTTAAGGTCTAAGTTAGGTTATTCCCTGGATGGAATGAGCTAATGGGGCCCTAGGATAATCAACCAAAATGTTGGGCTTGCACTGAATGAACCCCGAGATCTCTCCAAATACCCAGTTAAATTAAGCTTAAAGCTTAGGAATAGAGCTATTTATACTATAATAATCCCAATTAACAAAAATCGACACAATTAATAACAAATCCTTCAACAATTTGTAAAAAAATTTGGAGCACAGCTGAGAGAGTGTTGCCACTTCCACTTCCAACTACTATTCAATTAGGTTTCGTTTTGTTTAAGAATTCTCCTTCCATTTGCTGAATTTAGATGAGTGCACTTTTAAAGTTGGTTTGTATCAGTTGTAGAAATCTAGAATCAATAATTTTTTTTCCTGTTAGAGTTTCAAGCCCTCAGTGTTCCATGCTGCTAATGACTTTATATCTTGCTGCCTTTTTTTTTTTGTTTTTTCAGCTTTTTGTTGGTTGGTTAGTTGATCAGTAGTATCATTGTATCAATACTACTGAGTACACTTTACTACACAGTATATAAATACTAGTGTAGAGATTAACTCTGATCAGTAACTGAGTGGTTTCATCCACCCATTCATTGTTATAAAAGGAGTTTAATAATTGTTAGATTAACTATCTACCTACTCAGTGGACCATTTGCATTAAAAATAATAATATTAATACTTGTATATCAAAATAATAACAATAATAATATATTAATACTTGTATATCAAAAATAATAATATAATAATAATAATAATAATAATAATAATAATAAAAGCGTATTGTATTAGGTTTAAATGCAGCTTTGACAAGTAATTGTGATTACTGATAGTTTGGCATCACACTGCTGCTACCACCAAAGCACAGGGCTGGGTGCGATGCCCCCTTACATCCGCCTAAAACTGGCCCTGCCATGAACAATGCTTACAGCCAAAATTCTGCGAAAAAAGGAGATAGTGGGGGGGGGGGGGGGGGGGGGGGACCACAAATCTGGGATGATCTCTTAAATGAGTTCCAATCTTGATTTTTGCCATGTAGAATCCTGTCACATGATGGAACAAGGGCGCATACAGCCAACAGTGAAATTTTTATTTTGAAATTTACCCTATTACCTTGGACCACCCTAACGTGTATTTAATAGTACCAATGTTTTCTTCACATTCAATCAGTTAAAATGTTTTTATCCATCCTGGACCTCAAATTTTGCCATTAGGACTACAGTGGATAAAGAACTAAATTATTTTCTTTAACGAGTTTCCTGTCTCTGGCTTTGGAAAGGATATCATTAATGGATGAGGAATATAATAAGTATTTGGTAACCTAAAATTTCTTGAATTAAACTTGGGGCCAAGGTCTACATTTGGAAAGAAGAAAGGAAGGAAAAAGAAAAAGACTGAATCAGTATTACTAGTACAGGCACCATGCCATTCCTGCTATAAGTCTAACATCAACACACTGCAGCTCTCAGTGAAAAGTACCGTAAGTACAGTACCTGACAAAAAGGTGCTGATTAAACTCGGGGAAAAAAAAAAAGGCATACAGACTGTTGCTGATGGCTGGTAACCCTTGTTATGCTCACCTCATCATCCTTCGATTCAAGTGGTTCATCTTTAACACAGATCTCCTCCTTCATTTCAACTTTGACTTTCCGATGCTGCAAGAATGGTGAAATTTTTAACAATGTAAAACTAATGAGCAAAGAGTGGCATTCACTACATAAAACAATGTACAAAGAAGGAAGACTGTCTCAGAGAGTCTTTTCATAAAACCTCTGTGCAGATCAATCTTTCTACAACCCAATGAATTATGAAGTATGTATTGTCTAAGCCCTTCATTAAATAATAAGCAGAAATAACAATAATTATAACAATAAAGAAACCCCCTTATTATTTTACATACATTCATACTCCACAACCACGGATCCAGAATGGATGAGACATAAATAACCACCAGCCATAGCAGAGAGTTGAGCACTTCTTACTCTTCAGGGTATCTACTAAACAGTTAATTTATAAATCCATGACTATTTCATGTTTTTCAGGGACACTGAACATTTTCTCCAAACCACTAAACTGATTTAAAAAACTGCATAGTAAATATGTTTAAATAGATAAGAATGCAAAAATTCAACTTTTGGCTTTGAGGCTAAATTTTCACTTTTAGTTTGGACACCAACTTTAAAGTTTGCTTTTCAATTTCACTGAATTTTTATTTTCCTTTGAATTTGAATTTTTAATTTAAATTGTAATAATTAAATATAGTATAGCAAATACCATGTTAGTATTAACTTAACATGAGAAAAAAATTCTTGGTTGAAATATTACTTTAGAAGACATGCCATGAAATCTGAGAGAAAAAGGCTTAAATTGCGAACAGTATTTCAAAATTATGAGCATAAAATCTGCAAGAATTGGAAATATCAGTTAATATTTTGAAATACTTCACTCCTCAACACCTCAATTTTAAAAACCATTTATGAAGTTCCAAATATCTGACAAGCTTTAAACTGCAATAAATAAATTACCTTCAATTTTAATAATAATCCATACAGTAATTACACTGAATGATCTTTCAGAAAATGAAAAACCTAAACTTGTGGGTGAAATAGTAATATATGAGTATTTAGTAAAAATTTATAATGACAGTGACAAAGTAAAAGCTAACATTGTTTACTTCAACCTTCAGTTGGCTCAGAAAAATAAAATTTTCTGACATTAATTGTAGGCATAATGCTCTTTTAAATTACTGTACTAGTTTTTCCCTAAACAAATTTCAGTTTGTAACTCAAAATCTGTGACAATCTCTCAACTTTTCCCAGATTTAAAATTTCCCTGACTTTTCCAAGTGTCTCAAGTTTTTTAGTTTGGTAGACAACCTGTAGGAGGGTATAGAAGCTTCATCTCTATGTTTTGTTGTATTCAAGGGTACAACTGTATCAGTAAATATCTAAATTAACACACATTGTACAAGAAATAAGAAGCCAAGAGCATGCTGCTTTAGGCTCTTTATATGCCCAATTTGAAAAGTGAATAAAAGGAGTTTTCTACAAACTTTCAACTGTTCCAAGGTTTTAATGAGGCTTACATTAAGTGGATTTATTGTAGTGAGAAGGAATTCTTTCACTGTCTCATGATTTGGAATCATCCCCAGCATCTGATTTGTATCAAGATCGCTCCTCTTTAATTGAAGAGCAGCTTCATTCATCTCCGCTTCTCCATTTTCTTCTTCTACTTTTATCTCAATGTCTTCTTTTTCTTTCTTCACTGATGTTTCTTCTTTCCAATCTTTTGGGCCAAATGAGCATTCATTGATATCTCCTTCCATTGCCTCCAGTGTTCACAGTAAACTGTTCTTAACTTAGGGCCCCTTCATTTTCAGTGCATTATAAAATGCTTCAGATTCTGTAAGATGATTTATTTTAGTGATGTTAAAGTAGTTTTGTAAACATTAAAAATGTCCCCACATATTCTTTGCAGGTTTCAAAACCAAAACATTAAATATATATGGAAGAAAATAACTATTAGGAAGAAATCTGTGTGATATTACAAAAAGCATTCCCAAGCTAACAGTTTTAAATTGACAAACAGAGTAATGAGGCTTACTATTGAGGCTTATTAATATTAAGACTACATCAGCCATCTCACATGGTAATACAAGAAGCCTCATGTTTTAAAACTTCTTACTAACTAATGTTTTCTTCAAAAAGTTAGGTACCAATCACTTTTTTATTAGGTAAAAACAATCTGCCCTGACATTTTTGAATTTTTGTCCAGTTTCAGAAACTGGAGTTCACCTGACAGATAGCCTCAAAGAACTTTAAAGTAGTTTCCATTTTCTGTAATGTCTCTGTGCTTTGTCCTCTTTCAATAAATTTAATAACCTATTGGAATTTATGAGCTTTTATATGAATTAGGTCAAAGAAGCCTTTTAAAAAATTTTTTTCACAGGACAGTTTAATACAAAAAGATTAGATCTAATGCTCTTTCCATCTTTTACTTAACTGAAACAGAACTCACTGCATCTAAATGGCACTAACATCGAACTAATGGATTCCTGGTAAATTTTACTAAATATACTGCCAGTGTATATACAGTACAGGTATATATACACTGGCAGGGTGGTGTATCGAGGCCAAAAAAAGTAATGCAATACAATACTCGATACATTGGCAAAAATGTATCGCATTATGATACTAGCTATATGAATAATATACAGGGGGTCCTCATTACCTGAGGATAATGGGGAACAAGAAATCACCACTTTAAGTGAATCCACTTTAAGCAGGTACCTAAAACCTATAAGAAATAATGAGAATAAGGTTTAATTGGAACCTTAACACAATAAATGACACTAGGAATTATGGTTAAACATTTGTAAAATACACTTTTTATGAATGGTAGTTTCGGGGATGTTAAGAGCACATGCAATGTCTATCACTCATTCACCATTTTTCTTGCGCTTTACGACATCTAATTTCACATCCAACCCATAGCTGGTAGGGGAAAGTGAGCAAGACAGCGAGTTCAAGGGAAATTTAAATGGTTTTCCATTGCACTCAGCATTCCACGTACATTATCCGCAGAAACCTCTTAAGTGCAGGGAATTTATCCGTATGGTTCTACAATTATTTGGCCACATAAATGCGGGGACTCGGATAATGAATACTCAGATAACAAGGACCCCTGTATGTATCGTGATACAACGAATATATATTATACACACACAGGGTGTTCATAAAAGATCTGAACAAGTTCAATCTTTATTAATGTGATAACCCAATAACATACAAAGAAACAAGTTTGTCCATGTGACTCCACACAGCTAAAAGTTTTACATGTTTAACCCTTTAAAGCCTACTGGGTCAAATACATGCAGTTTCAAATACACACATTTAGACTTAATCCTACAAAAAAGTTCGGCATTAAAGGGTTAATAAACTTCAACATGTACGCCATTAGTCACCCATACAACATCCAATCAATATTCAATTTCTCGCCATGTGTGTTCAAGCATGCCAGCACCAACCATCACTATTGCATCCCTGATCTTGATTCATAGTTCATGGATGTTTACAACCTTGGTCTTGTACAAAAAAAAAAAACTTTATTAGTTGCTCTATCACTTACACATGTTCATGCTTTATATCTTATTTAGTATGAAAAATATTAATGAATCAAATCATTCAGATCTTTTATGAATGCTGTGTGTGTGTGTGTGTGTGTGTGTGTGTGTGTGTGTGTGTGTGTGTGTGTGTTTTATGAAACAACTGAATTACTTTCTATTTTTATTGAATTTTACAAACAGTGACTTCTCAAACAATTCATCAGACATTCTGGGGAAAGATCACTGACTGAGTCTATGATAAAGTATCACATTACTGACACTTATTTGTATTGTATCTTTCAATAAGATACAAATAATAAGAAATGTATCATGATATGATACAAGATACAGAAAATGTATCATGATACACCACCACCCTGTACACTGGTACTGTAGGGTGAAAGTTGTACTAATCTCCAAGCATTAACAGTAATCACCTATTCAGTTTTACCAGAAGGCTGTCAAGACAAGCTCACCAACTAAACATACATAAACCTTTCAGAATATAAAATAAACCTAATATCTAAACTTGCAATTAATAAGAATGATAAATATTCTATGTCTGTAACAACTTTGCTTAAATTGCAAAAATGTATATCTTTAGCTTTCAAAAAACTTTGCACAGTGACTACAACTGGGGTCAGAGCAATTTTCTAAAAAAATTTCATGTTTTTACTTGTGGTGTACTGATTAATCAGTATTGGCATTAGCCAAATTTAGCCAATTCTCTTACCAATTCTTTGAAATTTTAAAATTTTCATTACAAGACAAAATCTATATTTATAGAATTGAACATACAAAAAACACTATTTATGATAATTTATAGTCATTTCAAAGTGTAATTAACCTATACAAAAACATTTTACATTCACAAAAAAGGCAAAGCTTAATAAGTTACGGTACTCATAAATTTACATTTCTCTAACTAGCTAATCTCTAAATATTATAAACTATTGTAATTTCCTACTCTATATTATTATTAATAATAATAATTCCATTAAGTTGTGCTTTATAATTTTTACATTAAACCATCTTATTATGTTGACTATTTTAAGTATTTTAATCATTTTTTAAACCCAAATTGTATATCATTTTTTTTTTTTATTCAAATTGCCCACCAGAGCCTTGAAATTTTAATGAAATTTTTTTTTGTTAATTACATTGTTGAAGAAAGAAAATACTTTCAACATAAGGAAAAACAATTAGCTACTTTAAATATTGGTATTCAAAACTAAAATAAAATTATTTTATCATTTTAGCGAGTAATAAAGCTATTTAACATCATTTTAGCTATGGTATATGAGTAACAAATTCTGGTAACATATATTGTGGAGTGAGTTAACCCAATAACACCAGAATATTTAAAAATTAATTCTCTTGCTTTAGTTTTGACTTTTAGACTTGGTTAAATATGATTAGAGCATTTTTAACATTTTTCTTCTCCAATTTTTCAATTAACACTACCTACTAAATACAGGGTGTACATAAAGTCAGGATCTATTTTTGTATAGCACTTGGAAATTATATGGAATTCAATCATAAAATGATAAAGTGGTAACATTTATTAAATAATTAAGAGTAGGATTCGACGTGACACCCATCAGTATCCCTGCACAGCTCAAATCATTCTGCAGCATTTCTAAACACATTCTGGAGCATTTGCGGGGTTATGTTATCTGCAGCAGTTCGTATACATGTACATAAGTTTTCAAGACTCGTAATATTCGTCTGATAGATGTGCGATTTGATAAAGCCCCATGCAAAGAAATCTAAAGGGGTTAAATCTGGTGATCTCGCTGGCCAAGGTCTGTTGCTTCCGCATCCGATCCAGCAATTTGGAAAACGTCCATTTAGATAATCCTGAACAATTTTGGCATAGTGACAAGGAGCACCATCATGTTGATCCTATCCCCGTCATCTATCAACATGATGGTGCTCCTTGTCACTATGCCAAAATTGTTCAGAATTATCTAAATGGACGTTTTCCAAATCACTGGATCGGACGCGGAAGCAACAGACCTTGGCCAGCGAGATCACCAGATTTAACCCCTTTAGATTTCTTTGCATGGGGCTTTATCAAATCGCATGTCTATCAGATGAAGATTACGAGTTGAAAACTTACGTACACGTATACGAACTGCTGCAGATAACATAACCACGCAAATGCTCCAGAATGTGTTTAGAAATGCTGCAGAACGATTTGAGCTGTGCAGGGATACTGATGGGCGTCACGTCGAATCCTACTCTTAATTATTTAATAAATGTTACCACTTTATCATTTTATGATTGAATTCCATATAATTTCCAAGTGCTTCACAAAAATAGATCCTGACTTTATGTACACCCTGTATAGTAGGTTCAGCAGATACAAGTTACAGGTTTACTAAAAATGGTTGCTTTCTCAAAATATTTTTGTATTTAGATCATCAAACATGTATAAAACAGGGTACATATCACTCGTTTTAAAGCATTTAATAACATAGGTGTCCTTCAAAAAATTAACTGACTAAGAAAACACTGTTCTTAAAGAAATAAACATAGCAGGCTGTTGATTTGTTTGAAATAAAAACTATTATTTGGAATATAAAAAATGCATATTCATGAATAATTTGATCATCCACATAAATATAGGCCACCATCACTTTTTCATCCTGATTGAGACACGATAACAGTTGATGTTCTGGTCCATTCTATCTGTTCCTCCCATGTATGTATTGTAGTCATGAATCATAAATGGTTGGTTTACTTGTATTTTCTTCGTTTCCTTTGCTGACCAATGGGAGACCTTCTGTAGAGGGTATGCAAATGAGACATTAGAAACTAGTGTGACTGTAGCATTGTCCTTCCACTGGACAAGCAACATATTATTCTGTGTGTCATAAGCAGTATCCATTTTTCATCTTTGCTCCTTCATATCTTTAGTTGAGTTTAGAGGACACCTACTTGGGATTTGATTGTCTCAAATGGTTCCAGTGGCTCCATAATTCAAAATGCACAAATAACTCACAAGTAAAATAGTTGTCAAAGTATAACCACAAAGGAAGATTTCTAATCTGATCTGGGAGCTTGTCCAAAAGAAGGAGCAATGTTCCACCCCCTTTACCAAATTTCTCTTCATATATCCACTATTTGATTCAGGTGAAGAACCTTCATAAATATCAAAGATAGTAAGATATCCATGTTGTGAATTCATACACCAAGCTTTGAAACCAAACCTTATTGGTTTATTGTGGATGCATTGCTTGCATCCATGCCTTCCAAAATATTCTATCATTGACTCATCAAGGTCTAAATGCTGATTCATTGGTAAGCCTGGGCAAATTTTGAATTCAAGTGGTTAAATGAGAGGTCAAACCTTTGCCAATTTGTTATTTTATCCCATCATTGATTGTCAGTGAAGTGGAGATACCAAAGTATCTCTTCAAATCAGTCTCTTGACATTGCAGTAGTGACAAATTGCACTCTTACAACCATCTACTAGTAGACCAGTACATTTGACAACTTGGCAATGGGTGGTACCCTGAAAGAAGAAGAATTCTGAAGGCTATCCTAAGCTCATTGACAAACATCAAATTCTGTATTATTCTTTTTTTGAGCATACATGTGTGATACTTCAGCAATCTTATTCAAGTATTATTTTGATGATGAAATTATGAGTATCTCAGTCAGAGATTTCTCCTTGAGGTCTACTGCTGATGGTAATCTATGGTAATGAGGCTGATTGACAGAAAATGAAAATCAATTTTTGTGGCTTCATTTGTATTCAAGAGAATTCTTTTGACACCTTCTCTTTGATTGGGATTCTGTAGTAAAATCTTCTTGCACTATTCCCTCTGTTGCCTTACCATCAGCACCATTCCTTCCATCATCCTTTCCTTCTGTGCATTCTTCGTCTGTTTGCCTGGTTGAGGTTGTCTAAGAACCCTCCACCATCTTCATCCCCTGAATCCTTGTCAGAATCTATGTTCACATCTGGTAGGGCTGTGTATATAGTATCATGGCTCTTCACCTTCCTCTTTTAAATAATCTAACAGATCTTTCAGTGTCTGAAAATGGAAAGCAGATACAAAACAATTAGGTCATAGTGAGTGAGTGTATATACCGTATATATGTATATAGCAGCGACGTGCACTCAGGGTAGGCAAGGTAGGCAGTGCCTGCCCTAGCATAAAATCTAAAAATATAAAAAAGTAACTTTTTTCGTTATTTAAACTTCATTCTTTCAGTTCCTTAATGCTTTCTCTTAAAATACATACAAATTTCATGCTAATTCTGTATGTAACATTATGTGTAATGCTGAAGCAGGCACATATTGCTATGCTTTTTATCCTGCATATAAATTATAATAGCTAAATTCTTCTTAGCATGTGCCATCAATCCAAGCTTTTTCCTTTAAAACAATAGGAAATAAAGTCAATTTTTAACCTGCCTACGAAGCAACCCATGGGGCGGGCATATGATGTAGCAACATGGCAACGCAACTGCAGTTTTCCAAGATATGAACAGCAATCCTTTATCTTGGGATGCAGATACTTTGATAAAGAGTAATGGGTTTTATAATTGGCTGACAAAAAACTCAACATACTTTCTACTAATGACCTATGAAGAAATTTTCAATAAAACTGAGCTCCTCTTTAATATCTTGCAAACTAAAATAATAGATATTCCATATTGCATTGAAAGAATCAATGGCACAATAGAATGATTAGAAGGTATGCGTAAAAATTTTGGTTTTTTATGAGAAGTTTGAAGAGAATTGTATAGAAAATAACCTTGCTGAATCCAATTGTCGCATAAAACATCCAATTAAGGAAGAAAGAGAGAATGAATTTTTTGTCTTATATTGAATGATATAATTAAACAAATGGAAGCTAGATATAATGACTTAAAAAATTTGCGGTTTATTACTTTAATTGATAGTAAGAAGTTTGCCAAAATGGCTAGTCAAGTTGATAGGGAAGCGCAAGAAAGTTTAGAAAAGAATTATGCTAACTTCTTTGATTTCATAAGACTAAAAGCTGATTTGGCTGGAATCTATAATGCACCAATGTTACGAGACAAATCTATTAAAGATTTGCTTGTCTTCATTTTAAAAAATGAACTGGAACAAACATTTCCCGAAGCAGTGAAACTGCCGCAATTGGTCCTTACAATTCCAGCTACAACTGTTTCAGGTGAGTGAACATTTTCAGCTTTAAAAAGAATTAAAACATGCACTAGGAATCGAATGACACATGAAAGGTTTTCATCGCTCACTTTAATCTCTCTAGAAAAAGAAAGGTTCATGAAACTGGAACAAAGTACTACACACAACTTTTATGACATGGTTACAGAAATATTTCTTCAGAAGGAGAGACGAATGGAATTTATCTACAAATAATGTAAGTAAATACTTATATAACTAAAATTTTATTTTGAACTTTTAATATTTTTATTAATTACCAGGATATTAATTGGTATAAAATAGCTATGAAATTCTGACCAGTTTTATTGAGTAACAATGCGATGCATGCCTAATTTCTATATTTCGATGGTAATTATTGTTAATACAGGTTTCAGACCCTTTGTTGGCAATTGATTTTATTAGTGCCTACTGCCTACCCTGAGTTATTATGCACTGCACATCCCTGGTATGATCTACAGATCTACAGATGCTAAGGCTAACAAAGACCCTAAGATCCACTCTAAGGTTAGCCCAAGAGAAAGGAAAGAGTAGCGGGTTAAGAGAAGAGAAGAGAATAGGGGTTAAGTAAGAGCAACATCTATCACTCATGGGTTAACATTCATTCAGAAAAAGAGGAAAAGTGTCTCACCATCATCATCCGCTGGCCACTGCCGACAAGTCAGAAAGATAGTCGGAGAGAATAGGAGAGGGGTGAAAGATGAAAAGAAGTAAAATAAGAACGCTTACAAACCATGCAAACACAGTCTTAACTCACTGTCATACCATGGAAACTACAAACATGCAAGAAAAGAGTTAGACACATGCAAAGTAAGGAGAGGGGGGGGGGGGAAGTAGGTAAAGTTAAACAAAAAGTGGGTTAGTTTACGCTATGAGCTACATCTACATTTGTGTTAGTCTAATTTTTTTTTTTTTTTTTTTTTTTTTTTATTGCTGGCATCACACGCTGGCATGTCACAAGCTGGCATTCATCGTCAACAGACTCATCCTCGAGCACCACCACCAGAGCTTCCGTTGCTAACTTTGTTGTTTTTTAAATTAAACAACGTTAATACCTTTAAAATGTGTGTCAAGACGGTTCTTAAACATATTAACGCTGGTAGAATGAACGACTGACGCGGGAAGATTATTCCATTTATCAATTACTTTAAACGTAAAGAAGTTTTTAGCGATATTAGTAATAAAATGCCTGCCACGCAACTTAAATCCGTTATTGCGAGTATTACTATTATCAAAAGTGAACAATTTGTCAAAATTTACGTTATCGATGTTATTAACGATTTTGAAAACTTCAATAAGCTCCCCCCTTAATCTCCTAGTTTCGAGTGAATACAGGTCTAGCTCTTTAATCCTATCTTCATAAGGCTTATTGCGCAATGACGGAATAAGTTTCGTGGCACGACGCTGAACCCTTTCTAACCTATCAATATCCTCACGCAAGTACAGGCACCAAAACTGAATGGCATATTCTAAATGAGGCCTGACTATACCATAGTGTATATTTTTTTTTTACTGGAATTGTTTAACCTCCTTCACAACATTTAAGGTCATATGATGGAGGGGACCTACAGCTTTATGTAGGATCTGAACCATGGGTCACTACATATATATATATATATACAGACATATGCAAGAATAGACACCCTTAATTTTATGGTAAAATGTATGCATCCATTTTTTTGCCATTATTATGACTAATATTCGTTTCCTACATTTCTATCCTTGAAGAAGGACTTATGCCAATATTCTCAAGTGGTCAAATTGAAAAAGACAGCTGCCTGTTCATGGAAGATGGAGCCCCATGCCACACTGCAAAAAAGACGAAAGAATGGGAGGAGCGAAATGGTATCAAACGACTTCCTTGGCCGAGTCAGTCCCCTGACATGAACCCCATAGAACACATGTGGGCAATACTAGACAAGACTTTACGTAAAAAGCCCAAAAAACCAGCAACACGATCAGAGTTGTTGAATCTTTTACGCCAAATTGTTACAGCAAAATCTGGGCTGTCTATTTACTTCTTACATGTCTCTGTATATATATACAGTCGACCCTCGACTTACGTCGTCACCATCTTACGTAATTTCGAGTCACGAGAAGCCCCCCATTGACTGTAATTGATTTGTCTTACATAATTATTTCGTGTTGCGTAATAGCAAACGCAGTGCATGACCACTCACTGGCAGGATGCCAGGTACTTCACGTTATTTCATTGTTATTTTTACTGTGCATTATATAAAGTGATACTGTATGAAGTGATTAATAATTTGGCAAATTAATAAGTCTAAAATAAATTTGTTATTATTAATTTTTAATATGTATTTTCTTTTACAGATGGTGATTCTTAATAATAATTATTAATTACCATTATAATTCTGTTTATATACACTGTTTTTATCAAAAAATTTAATTATTTTATTATTTTCAATACTTTTTGGGGTCCTGGAATGGATTACCCAATTTACATGTATTTTGGGGTTTGACTTACATCATTTTCAAGTTAAGTAACTCATCTCGGAATGGATTAATTACGTAAGTCGAGGGTTGACTATATATATATAATATATATATATATATATATATATATATATATATTAGGGTGTCACTTAAATGCAAAGTTTGAAATTTTCATGCTGACACCCCGCGAATCTATTCCATTGGTAAAAAAAAACATGGTGACTGAAAAATCTTTTTATTTGAATAACTATAAAAGGTCGCCCCCGCCTTCCAAAGTTTAATGCTTGCGCGGCGTCTCCATAATCGTTCATTAGATATCTATATATCTCTATATATGTGTGTGTGTGTATCTGTGTGTGTCTGAATATCTGAGAAATAAAGTGAACAATACTTAACGATTCACTGTTTCTCATTTCAGCTACGTGATTTCTGGTGATGGAAACCCGGAAGTGTATATACCTATTAGGGGTAGCGGTTGATGAGGTGAAAGGATGCAAGCTTCCTTCCTACAGGCAAGCATTCGGTTACTTCCTTTACCTTCACCATGAAAAGAAAATGACAATATGTGATGCGTTGAGGAAGTCACTTCGAGCAGTGATGTCCTTCTGGGAGAAAGCTCACATTCCAACCAGACTCGAGACACACTGCGTCAGCAAACTGGATAAAGTCTTCGAGGAGTGGAAAGGACTCAAAAAACACGCCTCAAGGACGAGCGATTCACACAAGACGAAAGAAAAAGAATTCATTGAACTCCTCAATCGTCTCTTTGACATCGCCCACGCTGATTGTGAGAAATTGGTCAAGTACCCAGAGGATTGGGAGTTCCTTCAGCAGCAGCGCCAGAAAGGACGTCCAGGTTCAATGGCAGGTTTGGACATGACCCATCAGCGCCAAGTCAAAGATTGTACTCGACGTCGGGAGGAAGAGGAGAAACGAAGAAAGCGATCAGCAGCTGAAATGGAGGCAGTATCCAACGAAGTGGTTTTGGAGTCCTCATCCTCCAGCTCAGATGATAGCGAAGAAAAAGGAGCATGTGATGGTTCGTTAGCGTCTAAACAAAGAGCAACGAAGAACATCATGACATCGGAATTGGCGGCAGCGCTTGATCGCACGCAACTCTCGTCAAGAAAGGCCACATATCTGCTGTTTGAGGCAGCTTCCAGCTTAGGGCATGATGCTAGCGACTACAACATCAATCGTGGATCCATTCATCGTCAGCGTGAAAAATTCCATACCCTTAAGGCTCGGCAACTGAAGAGCGAGTTCCAAGGCAATAGTCCGTTGACTGTTCACTGGGACGGAAAACTCATGCAAGATCTGACGTCACGAGAATATGTTGACCGCTTACCTATTCTTGTATCTGGCTCCGGGACAGAGCAGCTCCTCGGGGTACCAAAACTTCTGTCAGGAACCGCGCTGGCACAAACAAATGCCATCATAGATTGCCTGAATGAATGGGGAGTGACCGATCATGTCAAATCTATGTGTTTCGACACAACCGCGACAAACACAGGCCACCGTGGAGGAACTTGTGTTCTTCTGGAAGAAAAAGTTGGACGTGACCTGTTACACTGCGCGTGCAGACACCATGTACTGGAGTTGGTGCTACAGGCGGCATTCGCAGCATCGCTAGATTCAGTATCTACCGGTCCAGAAATTCTGCTTTTCAAGCGCTTCCATGATTATTGGACCCGCATTGACCAGCAACAGTTCCAAACTGCGGACACAGATGCGTTCACCAAAGCAGCTATTTTTAAGCATAGAACGGAGCTCATTGAGTTTGCAAAATCACAAGCACTTCAAGTTCGTGATGACTATCAGGAATTCCTCGATCTTTCCGTCATCTTTCTTGGAGGAGTTCCATACAAGGGACTAAACTTCCGCGCCCCTGGTGCTATGCACCGGGCGAGATGGATGGCTAAGGGGCTCTACGCCATCAAGATCTGGCTCTTCCGAAGACAGTTTAAACTGACGAACACTGAGGAACGTGGAATTTGAGATATCTGCCTCTTTTCTGTTCTAGTTTACATGAAAGCGTGGGCAACAGCTCATCTGTCCATCGAAGCTCCGCTGAATGATTGGGAATTGATGAGGATGCTCCTTCGATACCCGCACAAGAAGATCTCTGATGGTACCACCAAGAAGCTGTCTGCGCACCTGTGGTACCATTCGGAGGAGGCAGTGGGTCTGGCATTCTTTGATGAGAGGATATCGATGGAAGTGAAGTGCAGCATGGTTGCAGCGTTAGATCAAGAAGCCCCTCACATGCCGCCAAAACGACCTTTGGTTCTTGATACTATGTTCCTCAGTGACAGCAAAGGACTGGAGCAACTGATCACAAAGAACACCTGAGGATTCTTCTCAAAACTTCAGTTGCCAGATTGCTTTCTGCTCCACCATCCCAGTTCATGGACGTCAAACTCTGAATATGTGCAAGCTCGGGATGTGGTCTCCAAACTTGCAGTGGTGAACGACAGAGCAGAACGGGCCGTGGCTCTGGTGAAGGAGCTGAACGGAAAGTTGACAGTGAAAGAAGAACAGCTCCAGTTCCTCGTTCAAGTTGTCACTGACCACAGAAAGCAACACCCAGCTCCAAACAAATCAGCATTAGTGAGGACGCGAAAGAACTAATCACTGATCAGCGTATGAGCACCAATTATTCTGCTACTGTATATGTATTTTATTTCTCAAAGTTTTGCTTTTGTTGCTTCTCCATTTTGTACCATTATTCGCCAAATTATGTCTTCTATTTTGATTATATAATAAACTGTTTGTATTCTTTGCGTTTTTAAGTGTCTTACTTTCGTTATTTCACCAAATTGCCTTGTTTTTTATTATCTGGTTCGGCCCAAGCTGTGAACACTGAACAGCTTGTTGACGTCAACAAATGGGTCTTGTTTTCAGTGACGAGGGCGACCTTTAAATGATGACCAATCAGGACCAAATTTCTCTTCCGTATGTTTTACACCAAATGGAACAATTTTAGGGGGTGTCATAGGAAAATATCCATCGTTTAATTTTCCCCCTATTACCTAGTGACACCCTAATATATATATATATATATATATATATATTATATATTATATATATATATATATATATATATATATATAGCCAGAACAATAGTGTATAGCACCTTCAGAAACTTTATTACTACAATAATAATCAGTTAGCACTATAGAGAATGTTGTTAGTAGTAATATGTTATGTATGCAAACATTGAACTCTAATCTGCCTGGCCTACTATATATAGCAGATCAGGCAAAATTTGTTTTTATAACTATTTATACTGGTCAAAAAAAGAAACGCAATTTTTGAGATTTATTAATAAACATGAGGACTCAGTATATAGTAAATGATTCTTTAACATAACAAACAGTCAATAACGCGTATGGCCACCCCTAGCCACAATGCAGGCTTGGAGTCTGGCCCTCATCGACCTCAACAGTCTCTGCAGGAAAGCAACAGGGATGGCCCTCCACTCTTCAATAATTGCATTGGTCAGTTCCCTGATGTTCTGCGGCTGATGCTGACGTCTGCGAACTCGCCGTTCAAGTTCATCCCATGCATGCTCTATCGGTGACATGTCTGGGCTGAAGGCTGGCCATGGTAAGGTCTGCACCTGTTGTCCCTGCAGGTACGCCTGCACTATCCTGGCTGCATGAGGTCTGGCATTGTCCTGTTGCAGGAGCACCAATTCTGGATGTTGCCTCATGAATGGAAGACCATGTGGGTGAAGAATCTCATCCCTGTAGCGCTGGGCAGTCAGAGCGCCATCAACAACCACCAGCTCAGTTCTTGAAGCAAAGGCAATTCCTGCCCAAACCATGACACTTGGTCCTCCCCATCTGTCATGCTCCACTACTGCAGCATCTGAGTATCGCTCCCCTGGTCGTCTGTATACCCTGACACGGCCATCAGAATTGGACAGTCTGAAGCGAGACTCGTCAGAAAAGAGGACTTGGTTCCACATTCTTTGTGTCCAGTCACGGTGCTGATAGGCCCATTGCAGGCGTCGTTGCCTTCTTGCATCAGTGAGAAAAGGACCTCTGTAAGGCCTGCGCAGGTGCTGCAGTACAATGTGGCGATCCTGGCGTTGGGTCGTCACACGAGGTCGCCCACGTCTTGGCAGGTCCTGAACACTTCCTGTGGCATTGTACCGTCTAACAAGCCTAGAGATTGTGCTGGGATGCACATGCATTCGTTGTGCAACTTGGACAGCAGACATGCCTGCATCCAACATGCCCAAGGCACAACCTCTGTTGACCTCTGAGAGTCGTGGCATGCCTCAATCACGGGAAAAAGTTTGGTTTTCTCAACGGGCAGTGTGTATTCTGTGAAGTCAAAGAAAAAATGCATGCCTTCATAAAGAATACATTCAATTTAATCTCTGTTTATTGTTTGTAACAAAATGGCGTCTTAGCCGGGATTAGTCAGGTTTAAAAACATGCACTAAGTGGCTTTAAAAGATTTGAGCAAACATTTAACCATAATCTTGAAACTGTGATAATACCACTAACAACTTAAATTTTACACCATATGCAAGCTAATTGCGTTTCTTTTTTTGACCAGTATATTTAAAAGTAAAATAAATAAAATATATTTTACTACAAATGGCCACAAATGTACTATATTTATGAGCAAGTTTTATTACGATCCTATTAACAACAAAGTCAGAATCACTCACCCATTTCAGTGTGCCATCATCACTGCAGCACTGCGCAGAATACACTGACTCATAATTTCATCAAAGGGGGAAAATAACAAGGTCAAACGCATTCAGAAATGTTGCAGACATGCGTATCATTTTATAAATCTGTTCAAATTAAAACTAAATCAAGCATGTTCTTACTGGGAGGAGTTTGAAAAATTCCTACTATATAAGTAGGTACAGCGTTAATGGGTTAATTAAGGAAAAGCATTTAAACAAATGTGAAATGTAAAAATATGAAAATTAAAAGTTTTCACATTAGATTAGTAAAATTTAGGAAGGGAATTGATTTTTTAAAGTACAGGGAAAGAAATGACATCAGCATTGGCTACATTTTGAGATCAGTACCGTACCGTACATCACTAATTTTTACATCTGAATAATTTTTTCATATCCAATTTCTTTTTCCACATTTTTCACATACACATAAAATCTATGTCTGTTCTTTCTTGTTCTATACCTAACTAAATATAGTTTAAATATGCACACTTAAGAGAGTTTCATTAGGAAATAATTTCCTATTTATTTTTTCTTATTACAGTCTGGCTCTATCAGTTTTCACCAAAAGAAAAATACATGCATGTAGAGCAGGGGTTCCCAAATTGGTGTTCCGCGGAACACTTGTATACCGTGAGAAGTGTTCTGCGGAACACAATTTGGGAACCCCTGATGTAGAGCATCACTATAAAATGAGCTAAAACTCTCAGGAGTAATGTGATTGGTTTGTCTACTCAACTTACAAAGCCTTAAGCAATTTTAGTGTTAGGGAATATTACCTTTAATTCTGATACAATTGTTCCTGACAGTACAAGAAAGATGAGAAGCAACTGCAATGTTGATTTGGAATACAGAATTTACTGTCTGCCAAAGATTAATTTTGTCAGGTTGATTTGTTAATAATTTTTTATTTAAACCTACCTACTTCTTAGTAAGATTTGAAATAGTTTGGTCAATGTTCCACCTGAATTTCTATCTTTCTCCCAATAGGTAGACTTTGTTAGTTTAGACCCCCCAAAAAACCAAGGTATCTTATGTCACTCATCTAGAGCAGTTTTCTTTTCATCCAACTGATTTAATGTTACATAAAGTCAACTCAAATTGCTACATTTTTTTCATCAAACCAAACTAGGTGAGCTTTGCCAAACCAGCTGTGGAGGTGGCTAAAGATAACTTTTGAGTTAATTTTTTGTAAAGCAATTTGTCATCTGTAGAATCAAAGGAGTTTCAAGAATTCATTGCATTATTTAAGCCCATATATACAAGAAATTACATTTAATTGATGTTAGAGGACTATGCTAGATTAAATTTATGCATTTATAAGCCTGAAGTAAAAATTGGAATCACATCATTGCAAGTTTGGACTTATATTGACGTAGACTAGTTAAGTTGCAGCAAGCAAAGATCTAGGTCACAGTGTAGGCCTTATTCAATCTTGCTGTTGGCTGGAGTTACTATAGAAGGCTGAAGTTAGAACCCTGCTGCCCTGTACTGAATATCCAGACAAATGGCTAACCTTTAACCCATGAATTATGAAGGGTCTAGCCAAAAGTGGACCCAAGTTTTGTTTACATCTAACATCATAAACTCAAGTTGCTGCATTCTTTTGGTCTATAAATCTGACTTGAAAGAACGTGACCAAGTCAAGTTTGGATGAAAAGAAAATGGCTTTAATTTCAAGCATACACAGAATGCAAAATGCATGCATATTACCTACACCAACAAACAAATGAATCATTATCATTGCTGCCCTTGAAAAATTTCTCTCTTAAATATCTGATGTTTTTTATAATTATTATTTTTTATCAATTAAGCATAACTCCTTAAAAAAGAAAAGCACATACAGTAATGGCCAAAAGACTAAAGCAAAGCCAAATTTAAGAAATAAACTGAGGAATAGAACGTTTTAGAAACTGCAGGTGATGAAAAAGCAAAGAAAACTCAATTACAAAATATGAAGTTATTAAACTCGATAGGTTGGAGTAAATGGGATGAAGAAACATACTGGGAAAAGTATGATTGAAGTTTATTAGCTTTGAGGTTATAGCCTACACAACCCAACAAATTTTCAATGAAACCAAGTTCTTCATTAGGGAAGGCAAGGTTAAGGAAAATATGTCTTTACCAGGGATGGGAAACTGAATTGAACTGGAATTGATAAACTGATAAAACTGATATTATTTTACGAACTGAAATTGAAAAAAAACTTGAACTGAAAAAAATTCTGACAACTAAAATCAAAATTTGAACTGAGATTGAAAAACAATAAAAAAATGAAATCTGAATTTGAATAGATTAAAAATAACAGCTTTGCATTTCAGTTTTGAGGAGCATTTGGATTGCAAAAAAATATATTAATTATTTTCCTTTTTTTTGAGACAACATTTGTATGGATTTAAAATATCCATTTATCCTTTAATTTGATGTAGAAAATAACGCAGCTGAAACTACTAGAGACAATGGTTTTAAAAATGAAAGAAAAAGAATTAGGGAGGAAAATTTTTAGCCCATATCAAAATAGGTTTCAATAATGACTGTGCTCCTTTCAGTGACCTAAGTCAAGGAGCTGTACAAATTGTCTTTAGTTGTGCATGCTGTTCCAATGACACAAGTTAGTGTGGAATAGCTTTTTTTCTCTTTTGAGATTGATTTTAAGTCCTCAAAGAAACAATTTGTTGCCCAAAAACATTGACAATATTTTAATTGTTTGCTCTAATTTTAATATGCGAGTTTACAAGGTATTTGTATTTTGTATATAATAAACAGAGGTGCATTTAATTGTTTTATTCCCCTTTCTAATACTATTATTTATATATTTTATAAATGTTGTGTGCTTTAAAATTTAAAAAGTGTACAAATTAATAAAACATTTTGAATTGAAAGTTTTTGTTAAATAAAACTTTATGTGAAAGAAATGAAGCGAATAAGTTAAAAAAAAAAGGTGTGTGTTTCGTGCTGATTCAGTTGGCTATAGATGCTTACATGTTTAATCATAGAAAAGTAAAGATAGTTACTACAGCAAATTCTCTTTGAAAAACAAAAACTGAATGCAAATACAAATATAAAATTAAATCTGAATTTGTCAATAGGGTACCCCCAAAATATAATATAAATAGTACAAGAAATTCTTAAATAAATCGGGGGGGGGGGGGGGGGGGGAGGGGGGAGACTGGAATCAAAATAAATTTAAATTGAATTGGATTGAAAAATATAAAACTTGAATCAAAAAATAAACTCAAATAAAAAAAAAAGTTAAAAACTGAAATCAAAACTGAAATTGATATTTTTGCAAACTTAAACTGAAATAAAAAACTGGACTTAAAAATTTAGCAGTTTCCCATCCCTGGTTTTTACCGAAAAAAATTAATTAAAAAGAGAAGTGCTTTTATTATTTTTCACCATCAAATTTAGGAAAAATAATGAATAACAAATTATGCATCCTAAAATAAAATACTACTACCCAGTGATGTGAAACTGAACCTGAACCTGGAACTGCCAAAACTGGTCAATTTTAGAGGAAATGAACCTGGAACCAAAACTGCCAAAAAACATACAAGTTCCCAGTTCTGGTTGGGCTTTATATTGGTGCTGCGAGTCTCCCGCCAGTGTCATATAACTTCCCCACAAAATATTCACTCTCCCAGCATTGGTCAGTTGGCCTCAGTCTGCACTCAGACAGGGAAGGTGAAGGATGTGAATGCTGTTTTCAGTGCTCTGTGGCTTCAGGTACTTCATGCTGACTTTGGCTTAATTCTCAGTCAATTAATACCTACCTTTCTCTTGCAAAGAAAATATATATATATATATATATATATATATGAATAGAAACGACATAAGTGTTAAGGAACGTTTCCGCACACGAGGAGGAGAGATAACGAATAATGAAAAATGAGGCGAACCGCCCGGAATCGAACCCAGGGCCTTCCAATTGCCGGTTGGATGCTCTACCATTATGCTACGGACCTCACTCAATCACAAATCGAAATTCTCCCACATAGGGCAGAAACCAATGCCCTGAGAGGGCACCCTCGCAAATCGTGAATATGCGCATATAACTGCAATGACCGCGCAGTATATAAATGAATAGAAACGACATAAGTGTTAAGGAACGTTTCCGCACACGAGGAGGAGAGATAACGAATAATGAAAAATGAGGCGAACCGCCCGGGAATCGAACCCAGGGCCTTCCAATTGCCGGTTGGATGCTCTACCATTATGCTACGGACCTCACTCAATCACAAATCGAAATTCTCCCACATAGGGCAGAAACCAATGCCCTGAGAGGGCACCCTCGCAAATCGTGAATATGCGCATATAACTGCAATGACCGCGCAGTATATAAATGAATAGAAACGACATAAGTGTTAAGGAACGTTTCCGCACACGAGGAGGAGAGATAACGAATAATGAAAAATGAGGCGAACCGCCCGGGAATCGAACCCAGGGCCTTCCAATTGCCGGTTGGATGCTCTACCATTATGCTACGGACCTCACTCAATCACAAATCGAAATTCTCCCACATAGGGCAGAAACAATGCCCTGAGAGGGCACCCTCGCAAATCGTGAATATGCGCATATAACTGCAATGACCGCGCAGTATATAAATGAATAGAAACGACATAAGTGTTAAGGAATGTTTCCGCACACGAGGAGGAGAGATAACGAATAATGAAAAATGAGGCGAACCGCCCGGGAATCGAACCCAGGGCCTTCCATTGCCGGTTGGATGCTCTACCATTATGCTACGACCTCACTCAATCACAAATCGAAATTCTCCCACATAGGGCAGAAACAATGCCCTGAGAGGGCACCCTCGCAAATCGTGAATATGCGCATATAACTGCAATGACCGCGCAGTATATAAATGAATAGAAACGACATAAGTGTTAAGGAACGTTTCCGCACACGAGGAGAGAGATAATGAATAATGAAAAATGAGGCGAACCGCCCTGAATCGAACCCAGGGCCTTCAATTGCCGGTTGGATGCTCTACCATTATGCTACGGACCTCACTCAATCACAATCGAAATTCTCCCCATAGGGAGCATAATGGTAGAGCATCCAACCGGCAATTGGAAGGCCCTGGGTTCGATTCCCGGGCGGTTCGCCTCATTTTTCATTATTCGTTATCTCTCCTCCTCGTGTGCGGAAACGTTCCTTAACACTTATGTCGTTTCTATTCATTTATATACTGCGCGGTCATTGCAGTTATATGCGCATATTCACGATTTGCGAGGGTGCCCTCTCAGGCATTGGTTTCTGCCCTATGTGGGAGAATTTCGATTTGTGATTGAGTGAGGTCCGTAGCATAATGGTAGAGCATCCAACCGGCAATTGGAAGGCCCTGGGTTCGATTCCCGGGCGGTTCGCCTCATTTTTCATTATTCGTTATCTCTCTCCTCGTGTGCGGAAACGTTCCTTAACACTTATGTCGTTTCTATTCATTTATATACTGCGCGGTCATTGCAGTTATATGCGCATATTCACGATTTGCGAGGGTGCCCTCTCAGGGCATTGGTTTCTGCCTATGTGGGAGAATTTCGATTTGTGATTGAGTGAGGTCCGTAGCATAATGGTAGAGCATCCAACCGGCAATTGGAAGGCCCTGGGTTCGATTCCCGGGCGGTTCGCCTCATTTTCATTATTCGTTATCTCTCCTCCTCGTGTGCGGAAACGTTCCTTAACACTTATGTCGTTTCTATTCATTTATATACTGCGCGGTCATTGCAGTTATATGCATATATATATATATATATTATATATATATATTATAATATATATACACCATACATAATAATACAGAAAAATACTGAAATACCTGTATCAAGACTGCATAGTTATCAATGATAACTATGCAATCTTGATACAGGTGTTTCAGTATTTGGTTGTACAGGGTGTCCCGTAAGTCTGGACCCATAGGGAAAAATAATAAAATTACAAAATAGTCCAAAAATTTATTACATAATCTGTTCAAAGTGTCCGCCGTTGTGTCGCACACATAGTTGAAGACGCAATCTCCACTGCGACAGCACTTTCTGAATCACAGTCGCAGAAATTTCTTGACACGCCTCCACAATGCGTGCTTTAAGGTGGAAAATGTTCTGAAGTTTGACCTCGTACACTTTGGCTTTCAAGTGGCCCCACAAATAAAAATCATAATAAAAAATAATAAAAAAATAATAATAATAAAATAATAATAATAAAATAATAATAATAACATAATAAAAATATATATTATAAATCCCTATGGGTCCAGACTTACGGGACACCCTGTATTATGTGTATAATTAATATACCCTTCTTTGGAAGAAAAAGGCAGGCATGATAACTTATCATAGTCATTACATTTGAGTTTTGTTAGCCTAAGCAAATATTTGTTTCACAAATAGGCTATGCACTCAATTTAGATATTTAACAATTGCTTTAATTTTATACTTGGAAAGTGTAATTCATTTAAATAAATAGATTACTGTGAATGGCATTCACAGTACTGTAATAAATGAAGGCAACAAAATCAATATTGTTGTTCAGTTAACATTCACAAATTTTGGTAAATGATGGCCAGCATTCACAGTAATAAATGAATTCCAGTTTCAAAGTATAAAATTAAAGCAATTGTTAAATACCTAAATCAAGTGCATAGCCTATTGCTATTCATAAATATTTCAAAATTTTTTTTATGTAAAAATACTTCTCAATTATCACCAATTCTTTATTTATTCATGTTTGAAGGGAAATAAATAACTATTTGAGACAGTCAAGACAGAGATGGTCAACCATGAAGAATGACTTGTTGGAGTCAATCCTATTCCTATGCCTAAATGACTTTCGATCTTTACTACATGTTAAGTTCAATAAAAATTTATCTATAAACAGATTGTCTATCAACAAAAAATATGTAACATGTTTAAAAAAAGAAGTAAATATAATAAATATATAAAATAAAAGCCTATTCTTTCAATTTCCTTGTGGGTTCACTCTTGCCTAGGAACTGGTTCCAGAACCGATTGAGTTGAGCTGGAACTAAACTCAAACCTGGGACCATTTAGCTTCGGTTCCACATCACTGCTACTACCACACAAAATTAAATGCCTATTGCAATTTACAATCTATCACTTCACTGCAATGCTAAAATTAATTAAGGTTCAGCATCTGGCTTCAGCCCTAAAAAGGGTACCTATCATAATAGACTAACACTCGGGGTATTTGTTTTTGGAGGGGGAGAGTGAGCAAATGCTGAGGACCTGTGTTTGACCTCTATGTAACATCCCACTTTATTTTTCAGAATTTTTATGGTACTCATTTATCTAACAATCAGCAGCAGGATAAACAGTTCAGTGAGGTGCATACCACCTGCCCTCCCCAGGGTGTCAAATCCAGGCTAATGTATTTGTAGTCAGCAATGCTAACCACTAGACCACCAAGAGATTTAAACAGATTTACTACTTAATGAATGAATACATACATAAATCAATGATCAATATGTAGGCCTAAATGTAACTAGAATTACACACAAAAAAAAAAATGCCAAGTTTCTTGCAGAGATTCATTATTCCAACTCACCATAATTCTAACATAATAATAGGCTTAATTTTATTACATAATTAGTTTAATTACATAATTTTCTGCAGATATTGTTGTAACAGCACCCGCAGAAAATTGTAATTTAACCTTGAATAGGAATTCAAAGGTCCCACAGACCCAACATGCAATTCATGACCCATGATTTCCTAGTAAGGGTTAAAACATATACCGTATGTATATATTTTACAAAAGCCTCAATAGCTAAACAAAAGTTTTTTTCCTTAAGTTTAAACCAAGGCACCCTGAGAGTTGGGTTAAAAAAAGGAATAAATTTAATTGAAACCAGCACTGCCAGCAACCAGATCAGTTTAATGAAATAATCTTGCGCTATTACCAGGTTAAAGAGCCACATTGAAAAGCTGTTTGTGGAAAGACCAGTGATAAAAATACAAAATTAAAGTAAGGCATTCCCAAAACATAAAATTAGGAGTTATTCCTCATGCAGTACAAAGCACTGATCATTTAGTCCACATTAAATGCATACTGTATTGCTGACAACACCTAGCCTTATTATAAAGGAGTCCATGCAAGAGTAAAAGTGTATAAAGCAGAAAAAATAAAGTAATACACCTTAAACTAACAGGCAGTCTCATTTGTTGGATAGAGTAAATCGGTATATTAATTAATAATAAACAAAGTGTGAGTAGTATAAGATACAGTACCTACATATTAGTTCCTTGGGTTACACATATTTATACATAGACTACTACCTGGCAGGGTTGGCTTGATTGGACCTGACCCAGTCATCCCCAATAAGTAAAATAAAAGGAAACTTCTAACTTCACAGAAAGCAAAAATATACTTTGCTAAATTGTTGATCTTTCTATTTAACACATTGGGCAATACTTAAACTTATAAAAAAAAAATCTCCATTTGTTGCATCTTTATTATGCAACAAATTAATAACTAGAAACACAAAAATCAGGAAAACTAGTCTAAAGTTTATAAGTACAGGGTGGCCCAAAAATGTTCCTCAGTCTACAGCAACAAACAGTCGAGAAAAACTGAGGGGGCCCAATGGAAAAAAAAAGTGAGAACTACAATAGACTTCCCAAAGAGGCAGTCTCACCCACCAGCCAATAACTTTCAGCAAGTTGCAGCAGCACCAAGAGGCCACAGGACATGTACCTATTGTCAGCAGTCAGAGCATACAAAGGGTCAATGTCGCTCACACCCTTTATGTCATTAGTATGGAAAGTGGGGTCATCTCCATCAAGATTGCTATACTGCTAGGAACATTTGCATACGTTGTGAGCAATATGGACATAGCCCTGCACAGTGTCCTACTCAGAGGAACTATTTAACTGAGAGGCCACAATGCCCAAGGTGTGGAGGACCAACATTTGGGTCAAGATTGCATGAATGACCTCACCACTACAAGAACAAGCACCAGAATTGGGAAACTAGATAGCTCTGTCATGGAAGGCCGCATGCCAGAACTACCTCAGCATGTTAGCAATGAATGGTTTTTTGGAGGCATCATTGCTTCCCAGAAAGCAACACCATCAGGGCAATATCCATTAGCAAGTCAGATCACACACAACTACCTTGAGGACCCCCAGAGTGAGACTGAAGATGAGCCAGCTGAAGATGTTGAACAAGTTGGAACCTTGGAGAGGGATGAAGAGCAGCCTGTGAACATTGAAGATGAATTGGCTGAAGTTTTGGACCTGAGACAAGAGCAGCAACCAATCAATGCCTTAGTCATCCAGCCAAGAATAAAAAAAATTCTCCCCACACAGGCCCATTATCAGCTCTTGTGGATACAGTGCAGTCAGTTTGATGTCTGCTTCATGTTACCATCAACTTCCCTCTAAATTCCCATTAAAGGAAGTACCTCTCAAGGGGATTAGGCATATAGATAAACACATTGTACCAGTTCTGGGTGGTTGTACAGTCATACTCATGTTTCCCAATTTTAAAACGCAACCAATTGAGTTTGTGGTAGTGAGAGATCATGTCTCAGACTTTGATCTGATCTGTGGGGTAGACACATTACAGACTAATAGTTTGCTTCAAGACTTGGCTAAAGCCAACTTGTCACAGTTGCCCAGGATGCTCAACAGCCACTTCCAACCAGCCTTGAATGTGAAAGTGTGTGGAAGATGTTGAAGTTGCACCCCACACCCGTCAAATGATAGAGGCATGTTTCCACCTCCAAGGATACAACCCTGTCATGAGTTAACTTATTTGGAAAATAACTCCTCTGTAAAAGATTTGATTATACAACCTGGATTAATGAATGTCACAGAAGACAACTTTTTGGTTGCTGTATTCAACCTTGGAGACTTTTCACAGATCTCCAGAGGAAACTTAATTGGGAAGGCTATGAAACTGCAGGGTAAGGACTCACTGGTACATCTGGTGGACTTCACTGACAGTTCAAAAACTTCTCAAAATCAGAAGGACTGGACTTCACAAATGATGGTTGATGCTATTGAGTTGACAAATACATCTCTCTCAGCAGAACAAAAGGACCAGTTAGTCCAGTTGTTGATGTACTACCAAGGAGCTATTAGTCATGGTGATGAGGATATTGGCCACAACCATTAATTATCAAGCATCAGACTAAAACAGAACACAGGCTTCCAGTCCATATCCCACTAAGGCGAGTTCAAGGACCTGTACTGCAGGACATTGAAGAGCACTGCCAACAGCTGGAGGGAGATGGCATCATCTGACGAAGCTTCTCCCCATACTCCGCACCTGTCATGCTAATTAGGAAAAATGATGGGTCAATTCAGTTATGCATTGATTAATTATCGAGAGCTCAACAAAATAACAAAATGAGATTGCTTTCCATTACCTAATTTGATTGACACTCTCTTCAATTTGCATGGAATACAGTAGCTACTTTTCTACCATTGATTTAGTCAAAGGATATTATCAGGTTGAGATGGAGGAATCCAGTATTGAGAAAACTGCATTCTCCACCCCTCTTTCCCATTGGGAATTTCTTGGAATGCCCTTTTGGGTGAAAAATGGCCCAGCTACCTTTCAGCGAAACATGATGATGGTGTCTTCCAAGGGGATGGTCCCACTGTTAAAGAACCTAGGAGGAATTGCCAAGTTTCCAATCCCAAATGCCATCAGAAGACTCTACCAATTCTTAGAGATGTTAATTTCTATTGATGACACATCCAAAATTGCTCAAAGATAGCAAAGCCTCTAGTGAACTTACAGGCTGTAAGATGCTGACTTGGACAGTGAGTTGCCAAGCTACATTTGATAAACTAAAGGAGGCCTTAGTTAGTCCAATCTTGTTGACATACCCAGATAGGCCAAAGGAAGCTAAACCCCTACAGCTCCATATAGATGCTTCTAACATTGGAGCTGGGGCTTGCTTGTCCCAAGAGCAGGAAGGAGAGAATAGGCCCATAGCCTTTGTTTCAACCACATTCAATAGGGCTGAACAAAAGTACTCAATCGCTAAATGAGAATTAGCTGCTATTCGATGGGCTGTGAGGACCCTAAAACCCTTCCTTTATGGAATCAGTTAAGATTTTTACTAATCATCAACCTTCTTTACAATATGCCATTAGTGAATAACAGAGTTGCTCACATACTGGAAGAGCTGAGTAGCATTGAATATGAGTTAATGTACATACTTGGGAAACAGAATTGTATCGCAGATGCACTATCCAGGTCTCCAATTGATACTTATTGTTAAGAATCATTGGATCAATATGACAACCGATCAATTGCTGTTCCAAAAGGATTCATAAGGACTGAGGTCCCAGGGGGGAGGAGATTTCCTCTTTTATTGTCTATCCTTGTGGAGTAGTGGCACAATGGATCATCATAGGGAAATCAAAGAAGCAACAGTAGCAGAATTAATTAACAGATGAAATAAGTATGGGATCTCTTCTGATAAAGCTATCACCCATCAGCTAAATCTGATGAAATATGTTGGTCAGATCCCAACCCCAAATGTGATCCAAATCTATAGTGATATGAATAAGGTAGAGATTTAGGTATATCATGGAGAATGAGCTCCATTAAAGTATGGTTCTGACAACTACAGTGATCAATGTTATCTACAGTGCCTCACTGGGATCTATTACAATTGGTTAAACCCTATAACACCTACCTGGTCAATCAAATGATAAGCCTTCCCCTGAAATTCTAAATGTGAATAGGGGAAACTGCTAACCCCTTTGAAGAATTTTCACTGCTTGATGAAAGCATGGAGGACCACCTTGCACCTGACACAGAGGCTAGTGGGGAGGGGAATCTACCATCTGATGACCCTACACCAAAATTGGAACTGACATCAGTTGTGGTGGATATCTGTCCAGTGATTCCTTTGAGAGAAGGAGAACAACTCCCAAAAGAAGGAGAGGCATTGTCACTGGAAGATGCAATAACTTTACAAAAACTTGACCTTCACCTACATCACCTTAAAATGGGGATTAAGCAACAATGGCCAGCATAATAATACACTGAAAACCTACAACCGTATAAGGGTCATTCCAGGACAAATCATGCAAAAAAAAAAGAAATTTGTAACCACTCTGACTTGGATTTTTCTCAAATTTGGTATACAAGGTTGTTTTTGTGCAAAAACACGAAATCTCAAGTTTTAGCGCAATCAGAGTTAATGATTAAAAAGTTATGGGTCCCCCAATTTTGGGGGTGGGGACTGGCCCCTTAATGTTTAAAAGTCCATAACTTGGTCCCTAATTGAGCTAGGAAAAAAATTTAAAAACCATTTGAAAGCTCAAATCCTAAAGAATAATTGACTAAGTAATAAAATGCATTTAATTAAATAGTTAAAAAGTTATATCAGTTTGAATATTTTTTGGGAGGGGCCCACCCCCTATGATACAGATATTCAAGATTTTATTTTTGCCATTTTGTACCTCAATTATTCTTCTATATGACAGTCAATGACACTGTGTATTTTTACCTTTAAGTTGTGTACTTTTTTTGCACTTTATTATGAGGTACTTACTACCATAGCAAAAAGATGACATATTAGCCCCAAGTTCAGGAATTGGGTTATACAGTGGACCCCCGATTTGAGTACGCATCGATTTGAGTATTTTCGATTTGAGTATGCTCGTCCATAGGCTCCTATTGACTCGACTTGAGTAGAAAACTTGATTTGAGTACGCCAAGGTACTTTAAGTCATTCATAGCAAACAGGCAGAAGCAACAGAAAATTGATGCTTATTTCAAGCCCTCAAGTCCCCAACCCTCTACCTCTTCCATGTCATTGGCTGTGGGCCTAAGAACGCCTAGCCCTGATGAGTTACCAGTCATCATCATGGAAGGAGACTCTCCCTCCAAGCAATAATCCCCTCCATTCCTCATCTGGAACTTCCAGCACATCAAGCAAGACTCCTACAGGATTATTCTATTTTGTCTATATTGTACAGTATGTATTTTGTATTCTATTCTGTCTATTTTTAATACAATTACTAAATTTCATACGCCAATTTCTATAGAAAAAGTAGGGGTGGGGTGAAACTTTTGGGTTTTGGAATGAATTAATTAATTCCCATAGGTTATTAAGTTCGATTTGAGTACATTTCGAATTGAGTACGCCATGCTGGAATGGATTACGTACTCAAATCAGGGGTCCACTGTACTAACTATATAATAGTTTTATCCTAACTACATATATTGCAGACATACACACACACATTATTAAAATAAAAGTTAATTTGTACTGCCTGTGACTCTTGGCTATATAATGATGACAAGAGAATGAAAATAAAATTTGCCACACCGTAAATAAGTTGAGAAAATAGGTTGATAAATCGAAAGATAAAATGAAAAACTGTTTAAACAAGTTTATTCAAAACATGTACATTTTGACTACTCACAACTGTTTTATACACAAATGATGAAAAAAATAAGAAAATTTAATGCGAAATTTCACAATGATTTTGTTTGAGAACTTCTCAAAAATGTTGGCTGACTATTTGAATTCAATGTGGTTTCTTCAAACTATCTGCCTTATTTTCACTGAAAACTTTTTTGCATAGAAGGCACACTGGCTTTTCATTTACTTGCATCACAATAAATTCCAGCTCACAGCTTTTTTAAATTCTCATGTCACATTTTTTCATTCACCCGTCTTTCCCCTTTTAACATTAATTTCCAAATCAATAAGTTTGTCTACATTACTTAGCTCGGCATTATCATCTGCTGGTTCACCTCATTTTCAAATAATCCACTTATCCATCATTACGATGAAAATGTTGAAATTAATTATAATACAGAAAATACTTTGTTAACGACTGGGGCAGAGGAAAATGTAAAAATAACACACTCGAAACAGAAGTAACCACACCTACTCACAGTCGGGCCCTGACCGAATCAAATAGTGGTGGAGAGTATCAGCTGGTGGCATTGCGTCAATGAGTCAGTCTGAGAATGGAATAGAAAATGTTAAATTGCAACCAGTACACTGTCGAGAAAAGGGTTTGTTGCATTTTATTGTTAGGGCCAAAACAAGGCAAACTCAAATCTGCCACACTCATATCCGGCCGGATACCAGATATGGCCATATCTATCCAGCCAGATATATATTATTATGTACCATATTATTTTTACACTCATATTGCTATGTTTTGTTTTGCATTGGGGGCAAGTGCCCCCCAAAATATAAGATAAATAATAATTTAAATATATTCAGATGTTTAATTGTTTTGTTCTCTTTCAGGTTCTTGTGTTGTATTAAACTATTAAGTATTAATCATGACAAGTTTTGTGTGGTCACTGTATACAATAAATGATCCTAGTGATATCACTACAAAGTGTAATATTTGCCAAAAGATTATCAAATGTGGGATGGAGAAAGGTGGCCAAAAAGTCTTTTAGCACAACACCTCTTCATAATCATTTGAAGATTAATCACCCAAAAGAGTATGCTGAAGCCAAAAACGAAAATGACAAAAAAAGAATAGCTGCGACTGAATCAAAGGAAATAGGCATAGATAGAATATGGGCTAGACCATCAACTTCTACTGGTAGTCAGTGGTGTAGTGCTAAATAAAGAAGTGAGGGAACGCATTTTGAAAGTGTTACTCAGATGCGGGGGGGACAATGGCAAGTGCGGCGAGCTCATACAGCTGGGGGTCCGGGGGCACTGTAAGACCCCCAGGAAATCTTTTGAAATCTGACCATTTCAGGGATATTTTGAGGTCATATGCACTGGATATTAGGATATATTCCAAGGTTGAAGATGCAGTATTTCCAGTGTCATTAGATATACAACATCAAGTACGATCAATAAAAATAGCTAACAACTGGAATGATTAACTAAAAAAAAGTTAACAACTGGTACGCCGTGGTGACTGTTTCACCAGATCTTTATAGGCTAGCATTGCCTCAGTCGAAGCTAAAAGAAATGAAGCAGTTAATGATTCTTTCTCATATTTCTTCTAGGGGTGGGAATTAAAATTTCATGACGTTAGAGATTTGTAAGTTCAGATTTATTTGAAATAGTGAGGGAACGCCGTTCCGTCTACCAAAAAGAGTAAGGGAACGCCATTCCCATGCATTCCCACAGCACTACACCACTGCTGGTAGTACTCTGAAAGAAAAGAAAATGGACCAAATGAGTAAGCAGATCTCAATAGAGGAAAGCTTTTCATCTAAAAAAATATGGGACATCAATGACTCCAGGTCTGCGATGATTCACCGTAAAATTGGCATGATGATGGCTTTGGACAACCAGCCATTTACTTTAGTTGAAGATGATGGTTTTATTGATCTAATGGCCTAACTCCAACCCAGATATCTCTTACCGAGCAGAAGGTACTTCTGATACTATAATTCCTCATCTTTATAATGAGTTCAAGTCTAAAATTGCTCAGAAGCTGGAAGAAGTAAAGCATGTCAGCTTTTCTTCAGATATATGGACATGCACAACTTCTCAAGAAAGTTTTATATCATTATTGGGTCACTGGATAGGTAAAGATTTTGAAAGATATGATGCTGTGCTACATGCCTCTCATTTCTCAGGGTCGCATAATGGCAAGAATATATCTGAAAAGTTTCGCTCTATGTGGGATAGTTGGGATCTTGATGCAAATAAGAGGAATTTATTGGTGAGGGATGGAGCTAGTAATATGGCTCTTGGTAGTGACCTGGCTGAAATACCTTCAATACACTGCAGCATTCATTTACTCCAACTGGTTATTAGTGACTCAATTATGGTTCAGAGGAGTGTAATTGATATCCTTGCAAAAAGTCGCCACCTTGCAACTCACTTTAATCATTCTCCTTTGGCCTGTAACAATTTCAAACACATTCAAGTGCAGCAAAATCTTGAGCCTCTCCTATTGATTCAAGATGTCCCAACACGTTGGAACAGTGCATATTTGATGCTAGAAAGATTATATAAATTAAAAATTCCAGTGCAACTGTATTTGGCTGATCGTAATGAATTACCTACTATCACATCCTTCGAGTGGACACTGATACAAAATCTCCTTAAAATATTAAAATCATTCTTCCAACTAACTCAGGAAATGAGTTCGGAAAAATCAACTTTGTCTTCCATAATCCCAAGCATTTGTATTTTACAAAGATTTCTCTCAAAAATTGGCCATGATGACCAAGGTGTTTAAACGACAAAGAGAGAACTCCTGACTTCTCTTCGAGACGTTTCTTGTCGGAGAGTAATGATGGGAAGTCTTTGAACATACTGTAATGAAAAACAGGGCTTATGTGACTGTGACTGTGACTGCAATAGATCCGTGGTATAAGTTATCTTTCTTTCAACAAGATCAAAAAGAGCAGGCTAAATCCTGGCTGATTGAAGAAGTCATAGGTATTGAAAATGATGAAGGTGGTAATGATTCTAATGAAAATGAAAGTGAAGGTAATGAAAGTGGAAGCGAAAGAAGTTCAAATTCCAGTTCTCCTATGCGAAAGAGGAAAGACGAAGAGGACATTCTTGAAGCATGTTTTATGGAGATCACAAAAGGAGAGCAATCTGGGGAAGTAAGTTACAAGAGAAGAAAGGGTGAAAAAGAGACTGCTCCTGTTCTACTGATTGCAGGGGAGTTAGACCGATATGCATCTGAACCTCTTGTAGACAGGAAATGCTGTCCAGTTCAAATTAGGAAGCAGGAGGACCGATTTCCTCTCCTTAAAGCTATTGTTTCAAAGCTTCTCTGCTCTGCACACCTGCATCCTGTGTATTTTCAGAGAGAATGTTTTCTGAATATGGAAACATCTATGAAGCAAGGCGATCCCAAATATTGCCTAAAAGAGGAGAAATGCTCTTGTTTCTGCACCACAATGGAAAAAAGTTTTAAATCACTGTTGGTTTTTTTTTTTTATTCTGAAGACCCCCAGGCTGAATGGCAGCATCTGACCTACACAATATTGCCCTCCATTCATTGATTTCATTCCAGGCATTTTATATTGTATTCAATGTATTGTTTTACATTTGTCAAGCTTGTAATGTTTTGTATTGTTTTGAAAATAAAGGAAAAAAGGAGAAAAAAGAATGGAAAGCAAGTGCAGGGGTCTAGCAATATTTAACTTTTTAAAAAATTTAACACCTAGACATTTTTATAAAAAGCTCTGATTATATTAATAGAACTGTAATCATTAAGGATGGACAGATGTTTTATTTATTTTTGTCATCAGTATTGTGTTGATTTAATATAAAAAGTGTTGCTGGACTGGTTTAGGGGTGGGTCCTGGAGGGCTTTCCATTTTTTTTGTATATAAAATATTATTTGTAATGTGTTATCATATTATGGCAGATTTTCATACAGGTGTTAATTTTCTAATGTCTTGGCCTATATCCGGCATATCCAGCTGGATATGACCCACATCCTCTCAGATACCAGATACTGGATATTTCGTAATATCCAGCCGGATATCATATCCGGTGCACCCCTACTCACAAGGCCAATTCGCCACTTGTGGCGATTGGCAACAGGGTTGCCCACCTCTGCTCTACATGAAGACCCTTAAGCAAAATCTCAGTGAAGATGAAGTTTTAGTACTGGGAGACTTTTCTGAGAACTATTCTTTCATCACTCAAGATCACGGTTGGCAAAAACCCAGCAAAAGCCCAACTGGTTTTTTGCTGGGTTTTTTGTTTTTGCCAACCCTGCTCAAGATGCACCACAGAGCTTCCATTGGACAAATTAACAGGTTACATTACACCCAATGGTTGTATATAAAATGGAAGATAGTAAATTGAGCCATACTCACTATTGTATCATTAGTGATAGTTTAGATCATAACACCACAGCAGTGTATACATTTCAACAATTTTTAGTTCAAGACATTAAAGTGAGATTCCCTAATGTGAAAACAATGAAATATTTTTCTGATGGTTGTGCTGGACAATACAAAAACCATTTTAATTTTAGCAATTTATGCCATCATGAAACAGATTTTGGTATAAAGGCAGAGTGGAACTTTTTTGCCACTAGTCATGGCAAAAATGCTTGTGATGGCATTGGAGGAAGTGTGAAGAGAGCAGCAGCTAAAGCTAGTTTGCAAAGAACAACAACAGGATGCATCTTCTCTCCACAGAGTTTCTATGACTTTTGTACACAAAATTTTGAGTCCATCAAGTTTAAATTCATTACAAAAGAACAAATAAATCATAATAACAGAACTCAGTAGTAGGTTTGAGAAAGCAGTGACAGTGAAGGGCACACAAGGGTTTCACAGAATTGTGCCAATGTTTCAGTCACATTAAAGCTCATTTAGTTTCAGACTCCAATGACTACAATGTTGTTAGGGTTATGACCTCTGAACAAGGCAACTCAGACATGAGTCCAGATTTATCAAATGAGCAAAAATTTCCTGTGGGAAAGTATGTTGCATGTATTTATGATGGTAGAAAATATCTAGAAATCATTTTAGATTATTCAGAAGATTTCAAGATTATAAAATCAAGTTTCTAACTACTCCTATTTCCAACAAAAACAATAGATACTATTTCCCAACTAATAAAGATGATGTTTGTTGGGTAGAAGCCAAAAACATCCTTCATGAAATGTCAACTCCTAATATTCAATCTGGCACAAGAGTTGTGTATATCTTTGAAATACATGATACTGAGAATTAGGCTAGGTACCAAAAATGTTTCAGATTTAATATATTGTATAGCAATTATTTTTATTCAAGTAATGTCTTAATTTGTTCAATAAAACATAACTATACTAGCAGTATTTTGTTTGCCTTTGAAGATTGACAAAGATGAGAGAGATTTAATAATAATAATAATAATATTATTGAGTTTTAGGAAAACACTAAGAAGTTTATCTTATAGCTATACTTAATCCACTTGTAAGTCAAGGAAAACATCTTATAAGAGAGCTTGATAAGTAAAACAGGCATAATTGTGTAAGTTCAAAGTCCAGCAAATAGAATGTGCTTTGAACCTCCACCACCATCTAATGAAGGGGAAAAATACACAACTTAGAGATAAAAATACACAATGTCATTGACATTGACTAAGTCATATAGAAGAGTAATTGAGGTACAAAATGAAAAAAAAAAAATCTTGAGTATCTGTATCATAAGGGGTGGGGTCCCCCCAAAATATTCAAACTGATATAACGTTTTAACTATTTGATTGAATGCATTTTATTACTTAAAGTCAATTATTCTTTAGGATTTGAGCTTTCAAATGGTTTTTAAATTTTTTCCTAGCTCAATTAAGGACCGAGTTATAGACTTTTAAAAATTAAGGGGCCAGCCCCCACCACCAAAATTGGGGGGTCCATAACTTTTGAACCGTTACTCTGATTGCTCTGAAACTTGAAATTTTGCGTTTTTCAGCATAAACAACCCTGTGAAGCAATTTTAAGCAAAATCTAAGTGGGTATGGTTTCAGGCAATGCCTGATTTGTCCTGGAATGACCCATAAATGAGACCATCAGCAATTGGTAGTTATTGATATTATTATTTACCATTGGGGAAGAGACCACCACTCACACTATGTTGTTGCCAAAGGCATTGCTATAGATTGGGCTCTCATTTTTCACAAGGAGTTTGTTCACTTAGGGCAAAATAAATTGCTTGCCCTATTATTGGAACATTTTTGGTACCCGCAGCTGCATCGCATAGTGACTGAGATAGTCACCTCTTGCATGGAGTATCAGAGAGCAAAGATTACACACGCCTGCGATGGTTTTGTTGTCCAAAATATTTTATCACTTCTATTGTCATTTTTGCACGCTGATTCCGAAAATATTTATTTATTTTTCACCATCATGTACGGATGCTTTCCAAAATGTCATATTACATATGTAAGTAATTTTCATTAAAATTGTTTGATTAAAAACTACTGCCTATAAATGCTTCCAGATCAGAAGTGATGTCATAGCATCTTCTAAAACATTCCAGAAATGCGGTGCTAGTATATAAGCAGTGGTGGGCACCGTTAACCAAAAAGTTAACTTCGTTAACCGCTAATCCGTTAACCAAAAAGTTAACTTCGTTAACCGTTAATCCATTAAACATGTAACGGAAGTTACCGATAAACCGTTAACGTTAACTTTTATTATAAAAAAAATGAAAAACACAATATATATATAATTTAATTTTCCCTCTTCTTCTCGTTCTCCATTTTGTCCATGAGATGCATGTTGCCCTTCATGAAAATTAGCATATCAAAGTTTTCATCAGACAGGGATGATCTCTTGGCCCTCAGGATGTCCTTGCCCATAGAGAACAAATGCTCCACTGCAGCACTGGAGGGGATGGCAGAGATACTAAAGAGTAAACAGCCTCTGGCGCCACATGCTCACATTTACTTCTCAACGCCATCTATTATCTCATAAAGAAACTAATTCACATTGGGACTTGAAAGTACCGGCAGGATCAACCGGGTAGAAAAATAATTATGGAGATTTTAAAGATGTGGTACCTAGAAGTACCGCCAGGACATAAAGGGTTAAGGTGAAAACGCTCCCATTGTAAGACATCAATTGACTTAATTTATGTCATCAAAGTGACATGAGAATTGAAATCTTACCTGATCAGTTTTATGGTTCTTGAAATGTATCAAGGAGACTACTAATAAGGTACTCACAGACATATTATAAATATATATGACTTACTTGACAACGATTATTTTTAAATATTCACTAGCACAAACATGTTGCGCAAGAGACAGACTGCAAATGAAACGAATGTAGTTATTTGTTGTAATTGTTACATATATATTATTGAAAGTGCCTTAAAATGCTCGTGATATTTCTTGAAAGAAGTTGAAACATTCAACTCAAATGGCAAATCTTTCCGCCTGATTTTACAGTCGACCATGTTTTGCTCAAACCAATGCCATAAATAACTACCATATTTGGTAAGACACAAATTGTGGCGACGGAAACAAATATAGCGCCTGATTTTGCACTGCGGAAATGGAAATTCGTTCATCACTATTAACAGTGGCAGATTAATTGCGCACCTGCTCAGCACTGAAAATAATAGAAACTTTTAAACGTTTATTTATGAATTTTTTGGGTTAACGGACTTGAGTTAATGGAAGTTAAATGTAATGGAAGTTAATTAGTCCGATAATGATTTTTAAAGTTAACTTAAAAGTTAAATCGTTAACAAAAAAGTTAACTTCGTTAATTAACGATTAACGGATTAACAGTTTGTGCCCAGCTTTGTATATAAGTGATTGACAAGCCACAAGATGAGTCAGTCTGTCTAGTGCATGCGCGGTGACCAGACATGGGGTCTAATTACTGGGTTTCTATTACTATTATTTTTGATTTCTTCTATTACTATTACTTTATTTTTCATCCATTACTATTACTTTTGTATGTGGGGTACTTCACTCATTTAAAAAGTATCTTTATGTCTATTTAAATGCAATTAGAAGCAGTGTGTTAACAAATATTTATTTCAACCAAATCATTACAATTTCAGACTAGGAGTGTAGGTCTTGATAAATTTTACTTTATTGAAGGAAAAATTTTCTACAATATTAGTTCACAATTTCACATACATGTTTATTTTAGTTTAGGGTAGATTTAGTTCATTTTTTTTTAGTCCTTTGTTCACACAATATGTCCACTGCCACTGTAATAGAAAAGTAATAGATAATAGTATCTATTACTTTGCCTTCTATTACTATTACAGCCAAAAAATTATGATCCATTACTATTACTTGAAAAATCCTGTAATAGTCTATTACTATTACCTATTAGTTACTATTACCCCATGTCTGGCAGACATTTTTCTTTTGAAATTTGTTTATTTGTCACTATGGCAACCAGAGGGTGTGTAAATAGGCCAAACATTTTTTGTTATATTTGTGGAAAATTTACTGTGAAAAATCGAAGGCAAGATATTACAGACTTTGTCAAGAAAGCATCCTATGCGTACGGTACTTCGGAATGAAACTTGGGGATCAAGATAAATCATAGGCTCCACATAAAGTTTTCAGTGTTTGTGTTGAACAACTTAGACTGTGGGGTAAAGGTAAAAAGGATTCTTTACCATTTGGCTCATTCCAAGACAAATCATGCAAAAAAAAAAAAAGAAAAAGTACATCATACCTACCCTCATAGATTTTGCTTAAATTTGGTTTATAGAATGGTCTATGCTAGTAAGTACCAAATTTCAAATATCAGCTCAATCGGAGTTGTGGTTCAAAAGTTATGCTACCCCTTTTTTTGAGGGGGAGGGGGGATGAAAACTGGAAATTTTCAAACCATCATAACTCAGTCCCTAATTGACATAGAACAGTGATTTTAAAGTGTCTATGAAAGGTAATTGCACACACAACAAATTAGCATAAGCAGAAAAAATGGCTAAAATTAACAGAAAAAAGTTACGACACTTTATTCCATTTGAAGGGGTCCTGCCCCCCCCCTAAATTACAGATATTTTAAAATTTTCATATATACAAAAAATTAGTTTCAACCTTTTTCTATCAATATATGAAAAGAAATATATGTGTATTTGCATATAAAATAGATATTTACAGATTTAAAATTACTTTCACTTAACCCTTTCAGTGAGTGTGGTAAACTATGTTTACCATAAAAAAGCCCGACTCAGGACGCATGGTAAACTATGTTTACCATTAAAAATCTTCTCTCAGGACGCATGGTAAACATTGTTTTCCACGTTTAGTAAACAGTCTATGAACCCCCTCGTTCCTATTAGAACAACGTAGTTAGTTCCCTGACTAATATTAGACATCAATATGGTGGTATTTGGCATCTTTTTTTATTTTCTGACTCTCAGCTCACCAGAGGGGGGAATGAAATAGATTCCCCCAATCAGTTCAGCATGGCATCCACAAGCAGTAATAAGCATAAAAAATCCTCTCTAGATGAGAATGAGATAAACGAATATCTCTCAATGTGTTCTGAAAGTGATATAGAATGTGAAAGTGAAGATGACTGGGCGCAAGATAATGTACGGGATATTATACAAAACCGATCAAGTAGTGACAATGATGAAGAAAATGTGGTACTTTTGGAAAGAGATCTGCCTAAAGCAACAAAATCGGGTGAGAATTTTGAATGGCAGGAAATTTGTGAAAATATAGGCTGTACCAGAGGTGGGTGGCAGTTTACTGGTGAAAATAAAATGCTCTTCAATGGTCAAACTCATACGATGTATGATGTTTTTTGTGAAGTTTTTCCCAAAGAAGTAATTGAGCTAATGGTTACAGAAACAAACAAATATGCAACTCAATTTCTGGCTGCTACACCTAATCTGAAATCAACATCTCGGTATAGTGCATGGGTCCCAACTACATTTACAGAAATGAAGCAATTTATAGGGCTTTTACTTCTCATGGGTATTATACAAAAACCCAAGATAGGTATGTATTGGTCACCCGACAGTTTTTATGCTACTCCAGTATTTACAACAATCATGAAAAGAGACAGATTTACCAACATTCTTTCTTTTTTGCATTTTGCTGACAATGCAGATGAGACGTTGAAGGAAAGAGGGGGGAAGATGGTGAAATTGCATGACTTTATTGAGTTGATGACATCTGCTCTTGACTCAAAATATTCAACTTCTCAGAATCTAAGTTTGGATGAATCTTTGTTGCTGTGGAAGGGCAGACTCAGTTTCCGGCAATACATAAAAACAAAAAGATCACGTTTTGGGATAAAAAATTTCAAACTTGTGGATAAAAATTGTGTTACTTTGAAATATAAAATATATACCGGGACCATGGAAACTGTTGCTGATTTTTCTAAGACTGAAAGTATTGTAGTAAGTATGATGGAAAAATATTTAGGAAAAGGTCACAACGTCTTCACTGATAACTTCTATACATCACCAAAACTATACAAATACCTTAGTGATAATAAAACTGGTGCCACAGGGACTGTTAGAAGTAATCGTAAGGGCTTATGCCATGCTATGAAAACTATGAATGTGGCAAAAGGAAAGAAACTTGCCTTTGAGACTCCTGAACTGCTTTCCCTTGTGTTTCATGACAAGCGAAGAGTTTGCATGCTCTCCAATTACCATTCGAACAGTGATGTGACAGTAGCATGTAGATCAAAGGAAGGTCGAGTCGAAAAAACCATTCCAGCTTGCGTACATGAATACAACAAACATATGGGATATGTAGACCGAACAGACCAAATACTGCATTATTACTCTGTCCCAAGAAAGTCTCTAAAATGGTATAAGAAGCTGGCAATGCATTTGATTCAGGTCCGAGTACTAGATGCTTGTGGAATTTATAATCTCATAAAAAAGGGAAAAGTTCCCTTTCTAGACTTTTGCCATGAGATTATAAAAGGACTGACATCTGCAGATGAACTTAACTTGAAGAAATCAGTAGTTCCAAGACTAGTTGGAAAACATTTTACCAAGAAAATTACATCAAATTCTGAATGTACCCCAAGACCAACAAAGAGATGCAGGGTATGTTATGCCCATGGGATAGAAAAACGAGTACGTTTTCAATGCGAGACATGCCCCGATACCCCAGGGTTATGCACCGAACCATGTTTCAAAATTTATCACTCAGCATTTAACTTTTAGTTAACTAAATAAAGATAATATCTCTATTTTATTTCATTTTAACCTTTATTTTTTTGTTACCCATGAAAAATTGAAAATATTATTGATAGAAAACCTATTTTAAAGGCAAACAAAAGACGAAGCAAAAAATAATTCAAGTTTATTTTCTGGTGCATTTATATGCGCAGCTTTCGTTCTGGGGTATTGGCTAGGGATGTGCCGGATACCAGCTATTATCCGGTATCCTGTATCCGGCCGGATAGCCGGATATTTATGATAGACTTTTTTGTAATGGGAATACCATCTGGGCCCACCCCTTTCCAATCTTAGCTTGCATAGCCTTTAGCTAGCAAAAGTTGAATATAGTTGTACAAAAATCTAAAATTAAAATAATTGATAAATAAGCATGTACCACTACTAGTATGTAACTATATTAACACTGCTAAAAAGGCAAAATGTTTGGTCCAGCTAAAAGTGTGACGCATAACTAAGATCCCAGCTTCCTTTACTTTTTAATTTTTTTAATTTTTATTTTTTATTTTTATATATATTGCAAATTACAATATGAAAAAATATGAATTAGCGAAACCTTTTATTAAGATTTGAGATATAAAAATAAAACATATAGCCTAATCAAATATACCAGTAAGGTAAGTGAAATTATTAAAATAGCAAAACCTTAAAAAGTAAAAACTCACATTAAACAATAAAAATTAATACTATGTTCAAGACACTAGATTCACAAGTTTAAATCAAATTTTCGTCCATTGTGATGGATAAAAAGAAGCATCTCCCCTCGCTTTGGTAGCAAAGTACTTCTTTTTTCTTCAAAAATATTTCCATATTCGGAAAACATTCTTTCTGAGAAAACTGAAGATGCTAGTGTCACTAGCCATTTTAGAGCAATTTTCTTGAGAGATGGAAAGGATTCTTCATTTTTCCAAATTTCAAGTGGAGATAGTCGTCTGTCTGATATGGGTTTTTTTGTATATTGCTCAATTTCCTCTGCTATTTCTGCGAATGAAGCCATCTTGCGGCTTTTTTTAAACTTTTTCTCACCAGGTATCTTTTCTGAATTTTCCTGTGTTAGTTCCCTGAAACAAGCAGAGAGTGGATCATCATCAAACTTTGCCTTTTTTCTTCCTGTTGAGGAGGAAGAAGAATTAGAATCATCGCTGCTGTGAGCCTGTTCTTCAAAATATTTCTCTCTAATTTTCTCTAGGTTGTTTATTTCATTTATTTCTTCAATTAACCATGTCTTAATATTTTCCTTTTGTTGATCTTTGAAAAACAAAAAATTTAAATCGTGGATCAATGACAGTTGCTAGAGCATACTTCCGATTTGTTGACATTTAGACACTTTCTTTTTTCATTGCTTTCATTGGCAAAAAATCGTGACCGCAATGACTTCAACAGTTCATCTTTTGTAGTTTGGACTCCTTGATCATCCTGGCCAATTTTTGAAAGAAACCTTTCAAGCGCGCACATGTTTGGGATAACAGTAGAGAGTAAACTATATTCTGTACTCATTTCTTGGGTGAGTTTAAAAAATGGCTGTAAAAGCTTTAAAAGATTTTCAATCAAGTGCCACTCATTAGATGAAATAACAAGTAATTCACTATGATCAGCAAGGTATATGAGAGCTGATTTTTTCAACTTAACCATACGTTCTAGCATCAAATAAGATGAGTTCCAGCGCGTTAAAACATCTTGTACCAATAGAAGAGGAACATGACCCTGTTGTGTTTGGAGAGCTTTAAATTCAGAAGTAGCCAGTGGGGTAGTGTGGACCAAAAAAATGAAGGTTTAAAAATCTTTGTTCCACATGAGTAATGTTATTCCTTTTGCTTACCTTAATCAAATTACAAAATTTGAAACCTCTACGTCAAGTTTTAGGGGTCCCGAGAAAATTGCACTTTTCCTTTTAATGCTGAAAAAATTAGTTTTTCCTCATTTTCATAAGTTCTGCTTTATTTTTTGTTGGAAATTCTTTACGATTCTTGAAAACTGTTTTGAGCAGGTATTGTTTGTCCTCTTCTTTAGTTGTCACTGCTTGATTAAATTTTTCAATCAATGCAACACCCCGCTCAGCTGTGTCATTTGTCACTCTAAGGGCACGAACTCTAGCACAGCCTCTTTGGTACTCAGGATCTATTCCCCATGTTGATGCAGAATTTTCAGTGAAGAGAGAATTGAGATGTAGAGCATCAAAAAGAGATTTAGTCCTTGAAGTAACAAAATCAGAAATCCTTTTTTCTTTAAAAGAAGCTAGGGTTACCTTTGCTTCTAAACGTTTCAGTCCCTTATTTCTTGGAGGCATTTTGATATTATTTCGCATTTGCTCCTTTTCTTCAAGGGATATGCTTTTGTCAAAGAAGCTTAATTAATCCAACAAGTGTTTCTGAGAGGTACCACAGATGTCGTTTAATGGCATTTTGGGCTTGCTTGATAACACTTGATATCAAAGAATTTTCCTCCATTATTGCAAGATCTTGCAAAAATTTAAGATCAACATTTGGGGCTTCCTCTGGTTGAGAAGCTTTTGCCCAAGATTTTGCGTATACCAATGCAACAAATAAACAAATTTCTGTTATTGCATCAAGTTCTTTTTTAGTCATCTTAAATTGATTTTGGAAAGAAAAAGCTTAAATGCATAAATTCCTTTTGCCATCCATCTTGCATGATGGTACGCTCCAGGTCTCTTCAAGGGAGTATTAGAAATGCTTTCTTCTCCAAAAAACAAGAGAACAAGTTGAAAAAATTCTTTATAATCATCTCTTGGCTGTTTAGAGTTGAGTGCCTCCTTCATGATTAAGACTGTTTGATTTTTTAAATCTTGAACTCTTTCAATTATTCTGCAGCTTTGGGAATCAACAGCAGTTGTGATTTGAGAATGATCCATAAAATCCCATTGAGTTTTGAATCTTTTGAAGATTGGAATATCAGGTTCAGAGAAATGGCCCATAGAAGTCCGGAAGACTTGAGATAGGACAATCTCATAAATATGGTGTCTGCAGGCTAAATATAAAAGCTCTTTTCCAAGTTCTTGTTCAATTTTAGTGCAAGCTCCAGCATGGATTCCGGTATTGGATGCTGTTGTGTCAAATGACAGCCCAATAATTCTCTGGGTCATATCATGTTCTTGCAGGAGAGAAATGCAAACACAAGCCATCTCCGTACCCGTGCCAGCAGTGGCTTTAGGAATTCCCAGCAATTTCTCTTCACCATTCCCACTGACTAACACTGCAATCCTTTCCGTTCTTCCTTCGCCTGCAAGAAAAAGTTAAAATATATAATTTATATATAATTTATATATATTTATTTTTAATATTTTATTATATATATATTATATTATATATTTAATATTTTATTTTATATTTAATATATTTATATATATTATAATTTATATATATATAATATATAATTTTAAATTAAACTTGACTTATTTTAAATTAAACTTGACTTATTTTAAATTAAACTTGACTTATTTTAAATTAAACTTGACTTATTTTAAATTAAACTTGACTTATTTTAAATTAAACTTGACTTATTTTAAATTAAACTTGACTTATTTTAAATTAAACTTGACTTATTTTAAATTAAACTTGACTTATTTTAAATTAAACTTGACTTATTTTAAATTAAACTTGACTTATTTTAAATTAAACTTGACTTATTTTAAATTAAACTTGATTTATTTTAAATTAAACTTGACTTATTTTAATTAAACTCGACTTATTTTAAATTAAACTTGACTTATTTTAAATTAAACTTGACTTATTTTAAATTAAACTTGACTTATTTTAAATTAAACTTGACTTATTTTAAATTAAACTTGACTTATTTTAAATTAAACTTGACTTATTTTAAATTAAACTTGACTTATTTTAAATTAAACTTGACTTATTTTAAATTAAACTTGACTTATTTTAAATTAAACTTGACTTATTTTAAATTAAACTCGACTTATTTTAAATTAAACTTGACTTATTTTAAATTAAACTTGACTTATTTTAAATTAAACTTATTTTAAATTAAACTTGATTTATTTTAATTTGAACTTGACTTATTTTAATTTGAAGGTAAAATGGTGTAGATTGTGAAAACTAGCTTCAGACAGTGAAATGTAACCTAATTAAATAGAAATTTAGCTATCAAAATGTTTAATTAAAACCAACCAGATAATAACACATTGCCTAGGTGTGAAAACCAGACCCACAACTAAGTTTTTCACCTGAGAGATAAAATATAAATATGCTAAATTAATCAGACAAAAAACTAACCTGATATCTCTGGGAGCATTTTTCCATCCCAATGAAGAACTAAAGGCTCTCCAGGACAAAATGCTTGCTCTTGATATTCTGTTGCTATTTCTTTGCGTAACTTTTGACGAGTTCGAAGCATAGTAGATTTTGACACTGTAATGTTTTCCAAATTATGGCCCAAAGACTGAGCAACAACAGCATAAGACATAGCTGCATCTTGATTGGAAAGATTCATTCTATCATAGGCTGCTACAACATTTTTGTCAATAGGCTTTGACTTTTTAGGAGCCAACATTTTCTTTTTAAATTGCTCTTCAGAGGGACCTTGAAAATTCATTTCAAGGTTGTCGTCATTAGTTGATGGTGATGATGATGATGACGATGTGAAATCATCTCTATTGGCAGGCAAGAATGATCTTTTAGATCGCTTCTGCTCTTTGAGGGCTCTTTCACACTTTAATTCTTCACGATGAAGCCTTCTTTTCTCTCTTTTTGCAAGAATTTGGTCTACTGTACCCATGCTACTTTGTGTAGGATATTCTTGCTGGCTTAAGTACAAAAGCTTGTCTTCTTCATTTGACATCATCAAAAGGGCATTAGTGTGACCAATATCAAGAATTTCAGCCTTAATTTCATCTTTAAACATAGCTTCTTCAATACGGCATTTTTCCTCAGGCCTTTTTCTGTTTTTCATCAATTTATCATAACAGCTTATTAAAGAGTCAATCTTTCGGATGGCACTGTCTCTACGCATTGTGGGAATCCTGGCTTTCTCCCAGTAGGTCATCACTTCATCTAAGCAAAGATTAATGGATCTTCTTCATCCCAATTTTTCCTCTTTTTGATGGAAGAAATATGTTTGCAAAACTTGCAGTTTTGTAGGTAAGCGGAAACAAAGTATATCTTTATTTAAATGGCCAATGAGCCAAACTTTAGTTTTAGAATGAGTAGCCATTTTTAGTTTAAAAAATTAAATTTCTGAAATAGTAAAATAAACCAGTTAAATTAGGAGATAAAAAGGATAACTAAAAGGTTCAAGCCAATTAGGCAAAGCCTTTAATTTAGAGTTGACCAATTAAGGATAATATATTTTATCCAAAATTTTTGTTTTCCTTATTAATAATTTTCTCTGAAATAATGATCTAAGATTGTTTTTGTACTCTATTAACACCAAAAATTTCTTAAAGAAGAAGAAATTTTTTCATAAGTTGCAACTCAAGAGTTGAGTTGATCATTGATGTTCTAAGCGCGCCTATTCATTGGAAAATTTTTATAAGTCATTAAATCTTGGGACCCCTAAATATTCTCATATTTGACCAAAATTTTGCTGACATGTCTATCTGGTCCAAAGGAACAAGGGCATTAATGTGGAACAAGGATTTCTTCAACTTTATAATTTATCCCCCATTTTGGTCCACACTAGTGGGGAGTGGTTAAAATGTGTCACTAAACATCGACACTTTGCCAAAAGATCTTTTATAGATCGTTGAGCCATTAATGCATCATTCACCACTAGCTGTAGCAAATGAATTGAACAGTGAACAGAAGGTATTTCCGCAAGGTCACATCCCAAAGCTATGTTAGAAGCTCCATCTCTGACCAATATATTACGCCTTGATCTGTCAATATTCCATGATTGCCACATAGATTGCAATTTGTCCGCTATATTAATTCCTGTATGCGATCCTGAAAAATGAGCTGAATGCAATACTGCATTACAATGAGTGTAGTCATTCATGATCCAATGACCTGACAAGGAAATGAATGATTCATTTGAAGAAGAGCAGGTCCAAATATCGGAAGTGAAGCTAATGTATTTCCCTTCTTTCAATTTATTCATAACAATTTCTTTGAGTTCTTCATAGATTTTGGGTATGACTTTTTCTGAAAAATATGTTCGATTTGGTAGCAAATACCTTGGCTGTACATGGGCCATCAGTCCTATAAAGCCATCTTGTTCAACTAAACTAAAAGGATGGTTGTCCAATGCCATCATTAATCCTATCTTTTTATGTAAAGCTTGAGCTTTTGAGTCATTTATATCCCATATTTTCTTAAAGGAAAAACTTTCTTCTAACGTGAGTTACTTTTCCATGGCAACTAATTTTTTCTCCTTCGGAGCCATTGAGGCGGTCGGCGGTCGATATAGGTTGATTTTGATTTTCAGATGATTTGTTAAGTTGAGACACTTCTTTATATTCTTTTGAATGCAGCATCTTTGCATGATTGTGCAAAGGTTTTGTGCTATAGCACCTAGCACCCAATTTCTCTGATCCCCTTTTAATCTGTTTGGAACATAGGGAGCAAATAGCTATCGTTGGATTAGTCTCATGTATTGTAAATATTTTCCAAATAAAACTAGCCATTTTAGGGGGTAAATAATGTTAAAATATTGCTGTAAGCCTGTAACTAATACTAACTAGCTATATAGCTATATGATTTAGGCAATGAAACAATCCTGAAAAGGATAAAATATAGGTAATTAGTAAAGTTATTGAAAGATAGCTATAATTTACATCAAATAGTGATTAAAATTTGATAGTATAGTCAATTAGTCAAGTAATAGCTAAATAATAATATATAAAAAATTATGAATTATTTGAATGATATTATCCGATATCTGGCGGATATTTTTTTTTATTATCCGGCTATCTGGTATCCGGCCGGATAGTAAAAAATACTATCCGGCACACCCCTAGTATTAGCATGACACGCACAGGGCGTATCAGAATGGGACGCAGCGAAAGGGTTAAGAGACAATAATTTCTAACAAACTGTTCAACATTCTCATTGACTTCTGGTATATAGATTGGCGTACTTGTTAAAAATGTAAATACATATGTGTTAAACTAGTATTCTAAGAACTAAACATAAAACACTAGTACCTACCATAAAATATCTTCCCCCATTCGATTGTTGGGTAAATTGGTTGAACAAAAAATCCCATGTGGACATTAAAAAAGTGACAATCCTACCCAGGATAACTATTACCTAACTAGAGAGATCTTTATTTTATTTTCTGTGATGCACAAAGCATTCAGTGTTCTCATTTAATGCATATATTTTTTTCATTTTGAATAGATTTATGTACATATACACATAGTGTTTTAAATAAGTAAAAGTGTTTGATGAAAATGTCTACACATAAAAGCTATAACAAGCGCCATTGCAACCCTTTTGAACTGCACAGAAAGCCTATTCTGCGAAACTTGAGGCCACTTCCAAAGCTTGTTGTTGAAAATAGTGACCCTAAATATAATTTCAATGATGAATCAGAAGTTTGTATAAATTGTCTGAAATTAATTAATAAACACGCAAAACTTGAAGAATTATTCAGACTGCCAGAAGCAATAACTAGTAGTACTTACTGAAAGTACGACTACTTCACCTGACATATCCCCAGAAAAAATTCCAAGAAAATGTACTGAAACGGATAGAGATATTCAACGAGAAGATCTTAATGCAACTTTGGAGCAACTTCATGTTACCCCAGTGAAATTACGTAACTAGCTATTAATGTGTGTACAGATAATGCATTTTTATACTGTCAGCTGAAATTAAATTCAGATATAGTTGTCTTATACCTAATACATACATATGAAATTATCTAAAAAATATACTTCAGTTCAGAAATTCAGATTGTTGCCACTAGATATGTCATACTTATATTTATTAATTAATTGTATTTCAAATATTTTTCAGATGCCCTGATAGTCCAGTTCACTATGTCAATAAAAACACTTTCGTTCAAAATTTATGGAGATTAGCAAACCAGTGCATTTTTGGAAAGCTTATGGCATCAGGAATCTGAAAATCAATGTTTACATTTGTGCAGATGCCTGCATAGCCGTCATTTTGGATTTCCAAAATGGCCACCATAAAATAAGAATTTCTGAATATCTCCGCTTGTAATTGACATAGAAACTTCATTCTAAATGCTAATCCTATGTTTCCAGGCCCAAGGAATCCAAAACTTATGTCAAATTAGTGATTATGAACACCAAAAACCAAGAAAAGTAGTAGTTTGTGAAATTATGTTTATATTTTCATGAAAAAATGCACACTCAAATTGTTGGTAGTGACAACAGCATACGTATAGACATATTTCCTATCTCAGTTTGACACATCATTACACATCATCATCACTCTCAGTGTCATATTCAACATTACAGTCTGCATCATTTTCGCATTCTGTGCCACACCAGCATAGTTCTGTGTAAGGCAAGTTATTCCTTCTGCATGAACATCTCTGTGTAGAACAGTTGGTTTTGCAGTGGCATCTGACCAACTCGATGATGGCTTGCAGGGCAGGAGGAACCTTTGTGGTGACTGGCAGTATTTGGCCACTTTTGTCCTGATAGTAACCAAATTTCAGGGGGTCAAAAGGCTGTTGCTGCATAACATTGGCTTGGCACCATACTCGGCTTTGTAACCGCACACGCTGGATGTGTTCCTCAAGTGCAATGAGTGTAGGAGGTAAGTTGTTGCTTTCAGCTAGGTATTTACAAAACAGATAGCATCTTAGATCAGGGATACTTGCAATGTGAATACCCTTGGGACAGTAGCTTGAGCACACAAATTTGACCAATACATCTTTCACCTCCTGTGTTAGGTCACCTTTCTCTGGTAGTTTCATCAGTGCTCCAAGTGCATGTCAGCTTTCATATACTGCTGAAACCATTTTGTTTTGCCTATTCCTGAGAATTTTCCAACATTGTCTGCTCCAGTGAATGTGTAGAATACAGGTAAAGCTTGCGCCTTTTCTTTGCCCAAAGCTCTCCAGATTGGCTCTATTTCAACTGTACCTGATATCATCAAAATAGATGTCTTTTTGCAGAGCTTGTCATAGTGTGCCACAGCCAGAACCAAGACGTCAGTATCAGGAGTGAAGAATACTAGCTGTGCATCAGAACACTGCTGTGATGCCTCCACTGCCAGGCAGATCATCAATATGTCAGCCTCCTCGTGATTGTTGTCTTCAAAGTGCATGTTTCTGTTGCTTCTGGTGTGACCTGATACTGATGTGATGTGATGACTAACTGAGGCGAGTTTTTGTTGTAATCAAGGGTTGCTTTGGCGAGATAGTCTGTCAAATCTTCTTTCATTTTTTTGTGCGATAGAAATTGAGCCAGTAGGATGTGTTTGATGTTTATATCATCTGCAACCTGATACTGTATAGGAGTTTTTCCTTGTCATCATCTCTCTCTAGTTTCCTCCTTTAGTGAGTCAGGTTTGTATGTATCGAAGACCAGGATGACCTCACTGAACCCTGCTGTCAAGCTCATGAGCCTGTCATTGAGACACTGGGCTAGATCTTTGACTGTGCTGATTGTCCCTGATTTCTTTGTCATCTTCTGGACAAGCACCATTCCATCAATAATGGTGATCTTTTGATTTGATGACGATGATGGAGATTATGATACAGGACCTCTGTCATCATCCTGCTCTTTGGCCGCTAGAGCTTCTGTCTGTTCCTGGGTTTCATCTGTTTTTGCCAGCTTCTCAAGGCTGTGTATCAGCTTGGACTTGTCAGTGCATGGCAGCATTGAGCTGTCTGGTGCAAATAGTGCTCTTGGAGTCAATGTGAACTCATAGTTGCTAACTACATTCTTCCGATCGATGTTCCTGCTTGACCTGGTGAGAACCATCAGCCGACCATAGAGATCTTTGGTCTCTTTTAGGTCAACTGTCTGGTCACAGAACTTGAAAGTTTGTTTCTTGATGCCAGACATGTACATCTTCTTCTTCTGCTTTTTGACTGGTGCCCAGAGACTAACATCTCCATTGATACATTCAGTGACAATCTTCATAAAGCTTCTATCCGATGTCATCAATGTTCAAGATTTGTGGAACATACTCTTGTCGTACATATGCATGTGTGATGAAATTGTATAGCTGATCACCTTCAACAGCAAAGGGATTCCTGTGGCTCAGTATTGCAGCCTTGATTTTGTAAATAGCTTCATGTTCTTTCCTGACAGCACTGGGTCGTACATCATGGTGTTCCTCTGGCTTGTTTACTTGAAGCCTGAACTGTCCTTTAAACTCCGTTGAGAGGCACGACATCTCCGGAGAAGCCAACAACAACTGCTGCCTAGCATTTGCATTATTGGAAATGCCAATTAGGCCAGAATGAACCTTCATCATCTTGTTGAGATGTTCGCAGGCATGGTCTGCACCTATTGAGACGAATGGAATCTCACTCTTGGTGACAGATATGTTTCCATCTTGAAGTTCTCGCCATGTTGCTGGATGGCTTGTCTTCATTTCGTGCATGTCGGTGATGTACCTTGGCCAGAGGCATTTGTATTTTATTTGATCCATTGCGAAAAACAGCTTGCTGAGTGCTTCTCCAGCCTCCAGATGGAGAATGAGATCAGCATTTCTGGATGCTTCAACAAAGAACAAGATGGTTTCAACTAGTGTTGCAACCCAAAAAAAACAAGGAGGTTTTTTTTATAAAAAAAACACCAACAAAAAAAAACGTTTTTTTTTTTTTTTTATATTAGCTAATTCTGTCACAGAAGCTGACTGCATTACTAAATCAACATCAACAGCAGTCTCCATCAAAGCATCAACACACACTGAAGCTGCCTGTCAAAACAAGGTAAGAGGGTCTTAGTTGATTCGTTAGACATTTTTACTATTCATTTTAAACTTCTAAAAAATCAGGCATTTCTGTCTTGAATTTGTAGTATTTCAAACAGTCTCAAACTACAGTATCTACATTGTATGTTCTTATTTTGATATTAAATATTGCCAATATTTTCAGATGGGGGTCTATCATCCATTGTATGGAGAGCATCGACATCAATAAACACCCCCTCCAGACCCTGGCTATAAATGATGAAACAAAGAAAGCCTCTCTTGATCAATCACTCACAAAACTCCTGCTTTCTGAAGTCTTCTGGGATAAACTGGATGGATCTTTGAAGTTGTTGAAGCCGGTTTCTGATGCTATCACTGCAGTAGAAGGGGACAACAAATACCTCTCTATTGTACCAAAGATATTTAATGACCTTCAACAATCCTTCGAGAAGAATCTCTCCTCGAGCCCAATTCTGAAGAGCGAAGAAGATTGTTTTAAGGAGAGCGAAGAAGATTGTTTTAAGGTAATTATTCCTAAACGGAGAAAGTTTCTTCTTAGAAGTATCCACCTGGCAGCAAATCTTCTTGATCCTCGCTACAAAGGATGCCACATCTCTGGAGAAGAAATAGTAAGTTGTTGATTTTACAACTAGCACCAAATATTGATTTATGTTCTTATTTTGCAGACATTCATTATCTATTATTTGATATTATTTTATATTTAATGTGTTACAAATTGTATTTCAGGTGGATGCCATGGAAGTCATACAAGAGATATCTGTAGCTGTTCCATCTGTGGATGATAGCAAGACATTGGGAGAGTTAGCTGACTACCGATCAAAAGAGAATATCTTTGCAAAGCCTTTTGTCTGGAAGGCAGCTGCACAGGCGAATCCAACAAGCTGGTGGAATGGAATTTGTGGTTCGACCCAGCTCTCCAAGGTTGCAGCAAATATTCTCAACCTGCCCCCAACTAGTGCAGCTGTGGAACGCTCTTTCAGTCGCCACTCATGGATCCACTCAGTCAAACGGAACCGACTGACAACTGATAGAGCATCTAAGCTAGTTTTCATCGCTCATAACCATGCTTTGGGTGATCACAATGAACCACAAGACCATGAATCTGAAGCAGGTGCTCAGTGGAAGCAAAACATGTCCCAGACAACTCTCCAAGCACAAGAACGGCCATCATCAAGCAGAGAGTATGATCATGAAGGGAATGAAATGTTCTATTCAGAGTCTGAAGCAGAGTCTGAAAACTCAATGTATGATGATGACTCTCTATGACTCCTCAAATGATGAATGATGATGAAAAAAATGTTGAAAGTATATTTTTTTTAGTTAATTAATATAAATTTACAATGGATTTTATAATTGGGCTTGTGTCTGGAGTCTTTTTAGGGGCAGTGTCAACCTTTATTAAAAGGAAAAATAATGAAAAATGGATTTAAACCTTTTTTGTTTTCGTTACTCCTTGAAATCAATGTTACAATGAGAACAACATACGTGTACTTTTGTTTCAAAATAAAGAAGGGATAATATCTATATACCAATTTTATAAAAAAAACAATAAAAAACATAAAAAAACAAAAAAACAAGTTTTTTTTTGTAAAAAAAAACACGATTTAAAAAAAACAGTTTTTTTTGCAACACTAGTTTCAACCCAGTGGAGGTAATTCATCAATGACTTGAGCATAGTGTTAGATGATTTCTGAGCTTCCCACTTCTTCAGCTGTTGAATGACATCTTCGTTGGTCAAGACTTGAAGCAGGTGAGTGTTAGCAATTCTGATGCATTCTGCTCCATCACTTGTCCCAGAAGCTGTGTTTGTGCAGGCTTCCTGCAATTCATTTGCTGGTTTCAAGCAGATTTCTTTTAGTTGTGGCATCTCTGTGAAGAACTGTTCTAGAGCAAGTTCATACAGAGCCATGTAAGTGTGGATGTGCACGGACTGCTCTCTTGTAGTGGCCGCACTTGAGGATCTGTCTCGTTGTAGCAGGCCCATATACATCTGCCTCAATCCATGCATCATCTATGCCAGAATTTTCTATTGAGGCTCCGAGTGCCCTCAGTGCAGCCATCACAGCATGCAGCTCCCCAAGTCTTGGAACCAGGGTTGTGGAGTCGGAGTCGTGGAGTCGCACGTTTCAGGGCGGAGTCGGAGTCGGTAAAAAACTTCCGACTCCGACTCCAATTTCTGTGTCCTGTGTCACCCTTAATTTCTAAATCCTAAATACTAACATTTAGGTTATTTAGTTTTTTTGGTCAATAAACCTTATTCATTGATAGCCCCTAGATTAAGTTTTTTTAATATTTTTTTTTTACATTTTCAGAATATACAATTAATATTTATTTAAATATAAAATATAAAATTTCACACTTAGTGTGGTGGTGATGAAATGTCTTATTATTATGATAATTATAGTGTGAAACACTAGAGGAGTCGGAGTCATATATTTAAAATGTGAGGAGTCAGTGTCGGATTTTTAGATTTTTTACAATGTGTGGAGTCGGAGTCGAATTTTTACAATGTGTGGAGTCAGAGTCGGAGTCGGAAAATTTTGGACCGACTCCACAACCCTGCTTGGAACAACTTCTCTTTTCAAGTTAGGTCTTGCATCTAGCAACTGTACTGCCTTCTTGTACAGGGCCATGTCAAAGGTTATGACAGTTGGGTGGTTTTCACCAACTGCCAAGCTCTTCAACTGAGACACTTGCAACATCACAGTCAGCATGGTAGACCACTCATGAATGTGTGACCTCTGGAAGTAGAGGCAAGGCACCGACTTGAGTCAGTGACTGACTACATGACACAAGTGATTTGTAGCCTGCCCAGCCTGGGATACTGCTTTGTGATTCACTGTTGGCTGATCTAGACAAAGCAGATGCAATCATCCAACCAAGATTGGTTAGTTCATAGGATTCAGCAACACCTGTGGAACACACCTTAAATTCCTTTGCTCTCTTGACTGGCCCAGGTTTTGGTTTACTGCAAGGCTCGATGGGTACATAAGGGACAACCAACAGGTTGTTGCCTCACTAACTTCCAAATTGGGTGCGATTGATTCTCCAGGCGCATCTGCCTTCTGATACACTGCGGTGATTGTGCCATGTGTGGTGCCTTTGCCATCTACAGTGTCCTCTGCAAAATCTGTATTATCAACAGTGAAGAAGACAAATGTACCTTTCTTGAGGAAAGGTGGTACATACAATCCATCAAATTGTTGTGTGTTTTCCACAACAGCATTGGCAATTGCTGTTTCTAGGAGCAAAGCATGGCTGTGTGATATGCAGTAGTTCTGTACATGGAGGAGGTCCATCAGCGCCTTGTTCCTGGTGTCATGATGTACAGTAGGGTGACACTTATTTTCGAAAGTTTGAATTTTTATCGGGACAGGCGCGTTTCTGGTTCCATTTTGTCAAAAAATATCGTGTGTAAATATTTTTGAAATAAAACAATATTTAGAACTGCCTCAATACGGTCAAAGTTTGTATATTTTCTCGAAAAGTAGAAATTTTAGATCATGATGTTCTATGCCTCTAGCAAATAAAATATCACTTCTAGTTTGTTCAAGCTACTAATCTTGACCTAAAACATATAACTGGACTTCATACTTTCAACTCTAGGTCCCCCTCAACTCGAGTATTAGCCCCTCAAGGGGGGGGGGGGGGGGGGTATCATGGGCGCCCATCTCCCTCTCATTGTTGCCTACTTTGCAGAGGTCACGGTGGACTTGCGGGCGGTTGGGAAGTCACAGCGGTGCTTCTCGACCACTTGTAAGAGGAACTGCCTTTGGTCTTCACTCTTGGTAAGGGCCAGGTTGAAAGACTGCATCAACGCCACCCCGCGCTCCGCGAAGTCATTGACAACTTGAAGGGCCTAGACTCGGCGGGATGCGGCGATGAAGGCTGGGTCCATCCGACCTCCTCCGGATCCTTGAGCAGGAAGGCGGTGCTGATGTCCAGAACCTTGAAAGAACTCCTTTGATGTAGTCGTTGTGAACTTGGCCAATGTATTGTTGGCGATTGAGGCGGTGGACAGGTCCACATTGATACGCCGCGGGGGATCCTCCGATCCTTCCTCTTCTTCCATCGCTTTAATCATCTCCCGCTTTGTCGCCAAGTCAATACCCTCGTCGAAGATGGCCAGGGTGACGAGGCGCTTGCTCAAGTACCATAGGTGCCTGGCGAAGACTGTCGCCGTCGCCTTGGCCACCGCTGAGTCCGGATAATAGACGAGGGCCTTGAGCAGCGCGAGGTCCGCGGCTGGGGCCGTTGCCGGGAGCGGCGCTTTGTACCAGGCCGTCACGTAGATGGACACGGCGAAGATGGTGAATCGCCGGATTCCAGCCGCTTCGCCTGACGACATCTGAAACTGTTCCCGGAACAGGAACAGTTTGATGGCATAGATGACTTTTGCCATCCAGCGCGCGCGATGGAAGGCGCCGGGACGAGCGAACCGGGCACCCCGCTTGTTCGGACCGCCCAGCACAATTACAGAGAGCTCCAGAAGTTCCCTGTAGTCATCACGTGGATGTTGACCGTCGAGGAGGCGGCTGAATTCGATCAGCAGGTCGTCGCGGGCGTCCTTCAGGTGCTGCGGCATGGTTCCATCCTCGAAGGGCTTCGCTTTGGTTTGATCGATGAAGTCCCACTGGGCGGCGAATCGTTTGAACAGGAGGATGTCAGGACCAGTAGAGGGACCGAGGCACGCCGTGAATGCCTTCTCGCACACCAGTTCGTGGATGTGGTGGCGGCAAGCCAAATGAAGCACTGTCTTCTCGAGTTTCTGCTCAATGATATAGCAAGCTCCTCCTGAGAGTCCTGTGTTTGAGGCGGTGGTGTCAAAAGAGAGGGCACAGATCCGTCCCTTGATGTCCCAATCCTTGAGGGCAGAGAGGACGGCTTCCGCCATGGCGCGGCCGGTGCCGTCGGGGAGGCTGGGCACAGCCAGAAGCTTGTCGACGTTCTCCCCAGACACCAGAACTGGAAGGCGATCTTCAGCAGGGCCTCCGTCAGCCGCTGGTACGATTTTCCCGTCCCAGTGAACGGTCAGCGGCACAGTAGGATGGAAGGCTGCCTTCATTTCCGCTGCTGCCATAGCACGGAGCTTTGCTCGGTCGCGGCGGGAGGATTCGCGGTTCAAGACCAGCTCCTCAGGGTCGTGGCCCAAGCTCCTCGCAGCCGCCGACAGCAAAAAAACACCTTCTCGGTCGGTAAGTTTCGTCCGATCCATCGCTGCGGAGAGATCAGGGGTGATCATCTTTTTCGACGCGCGGAATCGCTTGGGTGGTAAAGGGGTCGTAGATGCTTCTGCATTCGACGTGGACGGGCCCGGGAGAGAGAGCTCTTCCTCTTCTTCTCGGCGACGACGCCGTGTCGGTGACCGAGTCGGGCTGCTTGCACCTGAGCTGGAGCTCGATGCCAGTTCGACGAGTTCTTCTCGGCTCTCCTGTTCGCCCTTTCATCATCTTCTGCCGGCGGCTCCTTTCCGCTTCCGTCTCCTCGCACGCTCCTCCTCAGTGTGCAGCGTCATGTCACGTGTGGAGGAGATGCGGCCGCGCCGCACCTCGGCCCTTTGTCCCGTCAGGAACTCCCTGTCCTCTTCGATTGTGATCATCGACATCGCCTGTTCGTGTGCGATGTCGAAGAGGCGGTCAAGGATGAGAGGAACTCGGCCTCGTTCCTGATTTGGGTCACAGTGCGCCGTTCGAGTTCTTGTTCAGAGCCCGCCACTTCTCGTACATTCGGAGAACCTTGTTCCTTTCGCGTTGGTCTTTCTGCGTAGGAATACGGGACCGCTCCCAGAATTCCTTGACTGCGGTCACTGTCTCAGCGGCTGCTTCCTTGATCGGCTTCTTGACGTCAAGGTGAAGGTGGAAAAAGTACTGAAGCGCCTGCTTTCCCGTAGGCAGCATGCTTCCTGTGATGCTGTGGTCCACGGTCCCCAGGAGATAGACTGCTGTTTTAGATCTTGTTGCCGAAGCCATCACGTCGTTTCAGAACTCACTGAAAAAGAGAATGAAACACTGTTAGTGTTGGCAAAACTCGTCCCAACCCATTTTCTACTTAGAATAACATGTTCTTTCGCCTGTATCAATATTTGGATAAACTCGTGTTACACCCTGTATAATACCTCATTTTAGTCTTCTGTACACCAGTGCGGAAGACTAAACCAACGACTCTGACCGTCCGTCTGTCTGTCTGTTATCATTTTTCAACTCAGAAACTACAGCAGCTATCGAAACGAAAACTGACATGATAACAGAACGCCATGAGTACTTTTCGACAAAAAGTATAAACTTTGACCTCGTTGAGGCAGTTCTAATTATTATTTTATTTCAAAAATATTTTACACACAATGTTTTTAGACGGAATGACACCAGAAATGCGCCCGTCCTGATAGAAATTCCCAAAAAATGAAAAACACCCCAAATAAGTGGCACCCTAATGTACAGTGAGTGCCAACCCTACAACCTGTGGGTTTTCTTGTGTGTGTGGCGTCTGAAATGTGTCAGTGGCTTTCTTGGGCATGTGGTGCACTTGTCTCCTGGTCTTGAAAGCATACATGATTTTCTGACTTATGGTCAATGCTGACCTGTCAACTGTCCTGCTCCTCATCTCTGTTTGCAGCTCCTCCTCAGATCCCATCAAAATCCACCGTATAAGGCTGTACAGCTCGGTCGGGACATCCTCTCTTGCGCTGGATACTGTAATTGTGTGTTTCCTTCTCCTCAGCAAAATTGGCAATGCTGTTGTATTAGCTTAGCTGTCTTGTATATCATCATTGTCTTGTCCATTTCACTTGTGGCATCTTGCATCAAGGAAGTGTAGACCATATCTTCTTCGCAGGCTTCAGGACAGTAAAGGACAGATGGTTCTCCTCTGTCTTTCTGCCTCACTGACTTCACACTTGGTAACTCTACAAGAATTTTGTCCTTTAGCCACCGTCGTGTCAGTGTCGGAGTGTGCTTCTGTGTTTCATCACTACCACCAAGCACAGATATGTAGGTTTTTTTGATGGCATCCATGGGTAGATGAGCTTTATTTTGGGTTTGATATGCAAAGAGATTGATCAGCTCAATCAAGCATGGTACTTGCATTGGTAGGTCTGTCTTTGTAGACTTGGTCCGGTTGCTGGCATCATCCCTCAGGACATGGAACACACATCATCTCCAGCATGGTTTGTGGTATCTTACATCTATCGCATGGGCATCACTTGGTGAGAGTGCATTGCTTAGTCTTGTCATCAATACTGGATCTTGGGAAATATCCACAGCTCATCTAAGTGCCTTCCCCGCATTTTCAGTTTGTACAGTGAAGAGACACTGGTCATCATCTTCTTGACATAAGAAGCAGTGATCCCTTGTCAATGGTTCTGTCGCAGATCTAGTGAAAGGTGCTGAGGTGCCTGGGGTTGCTGATTGCTCCATTTCAGAGCTTGTTCTTTTACGCCCACATTTTTTCACAGCATAGGTTCCTGTAGACATGGCATGCTGCAAGCGGTTGCTCGCTCGCTTTATGGATATTTGATTTGTGGCATCAGAATAACAACTGTGATGCCACATGGGTTTCCTTTCAATCAATATTTTTTTGGTAAAGTCTTTGAGGCATCTTTGGATGTCAACATATTTTCCATCCTGTAAGCTTGGCTATTTCTTCCACTACGTCGAGTAGTTTCTGGTATGATTCTGTTCTGGGATATTGAACAAGTGTTCCTTTGCTGGCAGTGGACTCCTGACAAAGAATGCACTGCTTCCAGTCTACTGTGTCCATGGACGACTTGACCAAACTCAACTTGTTGGTTCCCAGGTCTTCACTCATGATGACTCAGGCACTGAAAAGAAAGAGAGCCACCACTATATTAACCAACACCAAGATAATTGTGTACTAGTTGTGTTAACATAAATTTTTACAATATAAAATTAAATATTGCAACACTACTGCAAAAATACTGCAAAATTATTGAAGCATCAGGATTTATAAACACTGTTGCAACTGCTGCCAAAATGGCCACTAAGCAGGCATCTGCGCAAATGTAAACATTACTTTTCATATTCCTGATGCCATAAGCTTCTCAAAAATGTATTGGTTTGCTAATCTCCATAAAATTTGAACAAAAATACATAGTGAACCTGACTATGAGCAGTGGAAGCAGATCAAAGGCAGTTTCACAAAAATACGAAAAAGCTTCAACCTCCCTCAAGAGGAAGTTAGAAACTGCATTTGCCACTGAAGTTCAAGATGTTAGTGAGCCACTGAGTAAACAGCATCTCAAAGAAGCAGATTTGGAGAGGTAAGAAACTAAAAATAATTAACGAGATGACTTTGAACTATTAATGTATGTAAATACCTGTATATAGGTACAGTATTATAGGTTGTCATGTTTGAATATATATGTAGACATTAGCTATATTTCCTAAAATGTGACATCATCCCATATACTAAATATACTGGTATATGTTCAAATTCATGAAGTACAGTACTTCCTTAATTCTTGAATAATGTAAATCATGTACAGTGAGGCCTTGCATAACGAATTTAATTCATTCCAGAAGGTCATTCGTTAACTGAAAAATTCGTTATGCAATGCATTAGTTCAATGGGATTTTCAGTAATTCATTCCAGAGCCCAAATTTTGACCCTTTTTGCGCTTGTTTACCCATTTTTAAAATGGTTCACCTTCTTCTGCTTGAATATCCTGGGATTTTGGGAATGATACACAAGCATAGGCTTAATCTTCAGGTCCCCTGATGCATTCCCAGCCAAAAGTAAAGTAAACCGGTCTTTCATTGGTTTATGGCCAGGCAGTTTGGACTCTTCTCTAGTAATGTAGGTTCTGTTCGGTAGTTTTTTCCAAAATAGGCCAGTTTCATCGGAGTTAAAAACTTGTTGAGGCAAATAATCCTCCTCCTCAACAAGTTCTGCAAATTCTATTTTAAATTCCTTTGCTCCCTCAGTATCAGCACTTGCAGCCTCACCATGCCTTATAATGTTCTTAATTCCTGACCTTCTCTTGAAATTTTCAAACCACCCACGACTTGCATTGAATGATTCATATCTTTCAACTGATGCTGGAAGGGATTCCTTAATTTGTTCATATATTTGCACTGCCTTGTCACTAATGAATGCCTTAGTAATGGATTCCCCCTTCATTTCCTTTTCTCTAATCCATATCAGTAAAACTCTCTCCATTTCAGCAATAGCTTCCATTCCTTTAATAAGTCTACTTGTAGCATCACTTACTTTAGTTTTCATAATTTCTTCCTTCTTCTTAAAAATCATCGCAACTGTACTGGCAGACAATCCATATTCAGCAGCAAGATCTTTGGTGCTCGTTCCAGATTCACTTTTTTTAATAATGTCCTGCTTCATCTGGAGACTGATAGTTTTCCTGGATTTCTTTGGAACATTAGCAGATGATGGTCTTTTAGGGGCCATGACTACACGTTTTATACACTTATAAAGCTAATAAATTAAAATTTAATAGTGAGCAATTGTGTTGTACACAACTGCTCATGACAGCTACCAACCTCCAACTGAACAGAAAACGTGTTATTATGTTTTTCATTACCAAATTGGTTCTGCAAGGTAAAATCATTATTTAAATCAATGGAGCCTTATGGAGGTAATTCGTTAAGCAAAAATTCACTATTTAAGGCATTCGTTATGCAAGGCCTCACTGTACTTACATCCTTAATATTGTACAGTAATTTGGGGTTATGTTTTTTTTATAGGTACAAAAACCTCATGAGTGATCTTGTACAAGACTTCAAATCCACATCATCGTACAAAAGGAGGCTTCAGATAGATACACTCTCACCATTTCCTATTTCTAGGACAATGGATTTGTTTGGTGCAACCAGATACATGGTTGACAAAGCCAGACATTTGAAACATACATTTGGTATTATGCCACAGATTCCTATCTACAGTAAAGGAAGAAAACTAACTGAAGATATAATCTCTGAAATAAAGGAATTCTACGAAGATGAAGTCAGTTGTTTGTGTGCAGGGAAATCTGATTGTGTTAGCATAAGAAATAAAGATGGTGAAAAAGAGTACAAGCAAAAACGTCTATTACTAGGAAATTTAAAAGAATTATATTCAAAATATAAAGAAAACAATGATAATAGCATAGAGTTTTCTACCTTTGCCAATCTGAGGCCTAAATGGTGTAATTGCTGGAGGAAAAGGAACCCACTCAGTTTGTGTTTGCACCCACCACCAGAATCCTAAACTCATGATATCAGCAATTGCAGAGAAAAACTTAACCTATTACACACTTATGGAAAAAAGTGTTTGTGATATAAATTCTTCTACATGCATGTTACATTAGCCCTGTTCAAAAATCAACTTTTTCTTATTTTCATAGGTTTCTGTACTTTTTCCCATGCTTTTTGACCTGAAAAGGCCGAAAATCACAACCATTTTGACCTAGGTTGTTGGGAAGCATTGCCGCATGGAGCTTTAAGTTTTCTGCCTTGAAATCGGCCAAAAGCACCAGTTCCGGGGTCCCTTGAATCATGTTTTGCACTATAACTTTTTATCTAAACAAGATAGAGCAACAAAATAGGCACCAAATTAAAGTGTTTTTAATCCTCTTTCTAACTTATACAATTATGATAGTCTTGGAACAAGAAATGGCACATTGGTACATACAAAGATTTCAGAAATATCACAAAATTCGTTTTCTCACACTCAAGGCAGACAAGGCGCCTTATTCATGACACAAATTTGAGATTAACATTTTGTCACAAGTCTAATCGATCAAGAAGTGAAAGCATTACATGATGATTAATTTCATAATGACATTTACACAGTCAGTTGTTGAGAGTTTGTTTCTTGAAGCTGTCAAAGCGGCATCTGTTGAACTCCACAGCTTGAAGGAGATAGTCCCTTTGCTTGGCATCTGTTGTTATGACATTTGCAAAGTCGCTCATCATCTTGACACCACGTTCAGCAATGTCATTCACCGCTTTCAGATTCTTAACATAGTCCAACGCTTTTCTGTAGTCCTCATTCTGTGGCCAAGATGTGACAGGTTCCAGAAGCCACTCGGATCCAATGTTCAGTGTGTCCAGCAGGAAATGTGATTCTGGGCCAATGAGATCAACCAGGGTGGTCTTAGCTGTGACTCTCTGGAATAGAGGCTTTCCTGTTCTGAAGCTGTCTGGCTTCTCAGTGGCATGTAACTGGGCAGCAATGTCGTGCTTCAATGTGTCACTCAATCTACTGCTGAACAGGGCAAATGGCACGACTTCCTGCGTCAGGTACCATTTGTGGTTTTCCATCTTATTAAGTACTGCATCAGCAAGCTCTGGGTCAGTTTTCTTGTACTTCAACATGTCCTGGATTAGACTTAGATCATTCACGGGAGCATCTGCAGCAGACATTGACATCATCCATACAGGAGTGTAGAACAGCGCAAGGAAGGTGTTGAGTCTTTCCAGCTTTGATACAGTGTCTTCGTCGTACTCAAGTTGATCTGCAAACATCAGCATTTTCATGGAGTACAGGTTTCTGGCCATCCATCTGGCCTGATGAATGGTGCCTGGTCGACTCCAGTGAATACCTCGAGGAGGCGTTCCTCCAAGAACAATGACTGTCAGTTCAGCCATTTCCCTGTAGTCGGCTCTTGGAAGCCTTTCTGCTGTTAGAATGTCTTGGAGTATTTCTTCACTGTTCTTCTTCTTTTCCTTCAGCCATTTGCTGTTGATAGCCAGCATCTTTGGGTTTTCCTTGGACAAGTCCGTCCAAACATCCTTCAGATGCTCAAACCAGGGATTATCTGGCCCCTTCACTTCCCAAACTGCTCCTACTAGGATTTCCAGGATGTGATGTCGACAGGCCAGATAAAACACCTTTTTGTTCAGCATTTTCTCTAGCAGTTTGGCAGCTCCTCTGTGAACTCCACTGTTACTGGATGTAGTGTCAAAAACAAGGGCAGTAACATTATCCGTAAGTTCCCATGTCTCCAGTAAATCCATTGAAGCCTCAGCCTGAGCTGTGCCAGAAGAATTGTCGATGACAGGTACTCCCAATAACTTTCCTTCAGTGTATGAAGGTGGACCAGACACTAGCACAGCTAAAGTCTCTGAGGTACTTCCAGGTTCACTGCCCAAGACATCTTTGAGCAACTTTCCATCCCAGTGTAAGGCAGCGTACTGTGGGGGTTTTCACAAAACTTGGACATGTGACTCTGGCTGATATTATACCTGGACAGCATTCTGTTGCGACGTGTTGTTGAGGTTGAGATGACGAAGTTATCCAGATCAGCCCCTCCAGCTTTCAAGGTGGCAGAAACCATGGCAGTAACTTGATTGTCTGATAAACCAAGACGATCAGCTGTATTGCAGATGACATCACATTCCATGACCTTCCTTGGAAATGTCAAAGTCACACTAGTCACAGTGTCTTGATGGTGAGAACATCCAGGACGAGGCTGATGGTAATCCATGTCCTCTGTGTTAGCGTCGTTGTCAGTTGAGTCACCCCAGGTAATGTCATCCACATGAACAACTGCCTCTTGTTCTGCTGCAGCTGTAAAATAGTACAACATGTTAAGACAGTAATTGTTAAGTACATGCTAAATATCGCAATGGAGTAAAACTTAAAACTTTTTGTAACGTTCAAAGTAATTAGTTTTACCTTGTTCTTGTCTATGCTGCAGTCTTTCATTCCTCGCTGCTTGCTGCAGGGATCTTGTCTCAAAAATCTTGTCATGACCAGACATATGACCTTTCCTCTCAGTCTTTTGGTCTTCGTAGAACCTGATATCCTCATCTTTCTTCTCTCTGGATAACAGTCTGTTGTTCTGTATTTCCTGGATTGCATCTGGAGCTCCTATATCGAACAGGCTGTCTAATTCCAGCACAAATGCTCCTCTTTTTCCTCCAGGGTTACTTGCTCTTCCTTTGCTTTTCACCAGAGCACGATGTTTCTCATGTAGTTTCATGAAGAGCTTCATTGCGTTGTACTTGGTCATTGTCTTGATCCTAGCCATCTGCCAGAATGGATGATAGATTCAACTGTTTCATATGCAAGGTCTTGAACCATGGGCCTCCCTGCATTTTCCGGTAAATTCTGAAGATTAAGGAAATACTGGAACGCCTGTCTGTTGGTGGGAAGCTGGGAACCACTGATAAAAGCTGAAGGATATCCAACCAGGAAAGTTTCAGTGAGATCTGGTAGATGGCCCAGTTGACACCTGCCTGTGGACAGTACGTGGAGGTTCTGAGATATCAACTGTGCGCCCACGGAGCTCCCTCAGCTCCTTGCTTAATGCCATTGTGAAGTTGTAACTTGTAGATGGTTTTCTAGATTCTGATTGAGTTTCTGTTGTTTCCTGAAAAATGATAGATAATTATTATTATTATTATTATTATTATTATTACTACTATTATTTATTAATTTTATGCTCTTTCATTTGATACCTAATTTGTTGCTCTATCTTGTTTAGATCAAAAGTTAAAGTGCAAAACATAATTCAAGGGACCCCGGAATTGGCGCTTTGGCCGATTTCAAGGCAGAAAATTTAAAGCTCCATGCGGCAATGCTTCCCAACATCCTAGGTCAAAATAGTTGTGATTTTCGGCTTTTTCAGGTCAAAATGCATGGGAAAATGTACAGAAACCTATGAAAATAAGAAAAAGTTGATTTTTGAACAGGCCTAATGTTACATGGATGTCGAGAATGTCCTGGTAGCATAGGCATATTTAATTTCTTAAATACTATACCTTCCTTGACAAGCAGAAATTCTGTCGAATATGTTCAGTGGACTAATACAGATAGATCAACATTGGAAACTCATATAGCTTCTCCAGATGAATTTATTGAACACCTTTCAGAAAACATTTTTTCTCTTACTAAGCACCACTACATTGCAAAAAGCCAGTCAGTATTTGAAGACTATGAAACAGAATCTTCACTCTGATGAAATACTTGTGCTAGGGGATTTTGCAGAAAACTATTCATTCATCACTCAAGATGAACCACAAAGTTTTCACTGGACAAATGACCAGGTGACCCTCCATCCATTTGTGGTGTATCACATGAAAGATGAGGAATTAATTCATACTAGTTACTGTATTATTAGCAATTGTCTTGAGCACTCAACATCAGCAGTTCACACTTTTCAGCAATATTTAATGAAGGATATTAAACAGAAATTCCCCAATGTACAAAAAGTAATTTATTTCTCTGATGGGTGTGGAGGCCAATACAAAAACAAATATAATTTCAGCAGTCTATGCTATCATGAACAGGATTTTGGTGTGAAGGCTGAGTGGAATTTCTTTGCCACAAGTCATGGGAAAAATGCTTGTGATGGTATTGGAGGAACTATTAAAAGAGTTGTAGCAAAGGCTAGTTTGCAACGTACTGATACTGGTCATATTCTAACACCAAGAGCTTTGTATGATTTTTGCAGTGAACACTTTAATTCAATTATTTGTTTGTATGTTACAAAGGAGAAGGTTCATGCAGATAAATTCAATCTTTCTAGAAGGTTTAATGAAGCTTTACCTGTTAAAGGTACATGGGGTTTCCACAGGTTTGTACCAGAGTCAGAAAACCTAATACAAGCTTATCAGACATCTGATTCTGATAATTGTAAATTGTTTAGAATAAGTACTGGGGCTGAACCAGATAAAGACAGTCAACTAGTTGAAAAAGATTAGTATCAAATTGACCAGAATGTTGCCTGTAAATATGATGATAAAGTTTGGTTTGGAATTATTTTAGACACTTCAGAAGAATATGGTGATTATAAAATCAGTTTCCTCACCTCATCAGGATCTACCACTCAGTATTATTTTCCAATGAAAGAGGATGTTTGCTGGATAAAACAAAGTGATATGATTTCTATCATGATGACACCAAACATCAAGCCTGGTGTTAAGATTATTTACTCCTTCAATCCAAAGCAAGTTCAAGAACTTAGTGAGAGTTTGGAACCAAAACTAGGATAAAAATCTGTTGAAAATTAACTATATATAAGCTTAGGTAGGTATAGATTATTAGCATTAAGAATTATTGCACCATGTGTAAATTGCAATGTATTAATTACCTAACAGCTTACATGAATTTGTAAATATTATTCTTTTAAGTAAAAGTAGCCATTTTGAAATCTGTAAATACCTATTTTATATGCAAATACACATATATTTCTTTTCATATATTGATAGAATAAGTTTGAAACTAATTTTTTTTATATATGAAAATTTTAAAAAATCTGTAATTTAGGGGTAACTTTTTTCTGTTAATTTTAGCCATTTTTTCTACTTATGCTAATTTGTTGTGTGTGCAATTACCTTTCATAAACACTTTAAATCACTGTTCTATGTTAATTAGGGACTGAGTTATGGTGGTTTGAATATTTACAGTCCCCCCCCCCCCCAAAGGGGGGAGCATAACTTTTGAACCATAACTCCGATTGAGTGATATTTGTAATTTGGTACTTACTAGCATAGACCATTCTATAAACCAAATTTAAGCAAAATCTATGAGGGTGTGGTTTTGACCACTGCATGACCTGTTTGGGATTCCAATGGTCTGGCATAAGCCTAGAAATCACAGTAATGACTGCTATTTTTGTTCAATTTTTGTTCAGGCTACAATACTAAAAATAAAAAGGAAATTTCTTATCCAAACTTTCAGTCTACTATAAGACCTGTTGCTCATGGACCTGGTACACCTATACCTACTAAACCAAATACTCTTGATATAACCATCTGATTCAGCATCTGATGACATGGAAATGATGATATTGATTGTTTTCAAACTGAAATATCTGGTGAACCCCAATTGTTTACACAAAGTAAACTTAGTGATTTGGTAAGAGATTTGTCTCCCGAAGGATTCTTCAGAGATTTTAGGATCCAGACTTCGTGCAAAGAACTTACTTTCTCCCAGGACATCATTTTACTGGTACAGAAATCAAGAAAAAGAATTCATCCAATATTTTTCTCAAAACATTCACTGGTATATTGCAACAATGTTTTGGAACTAATACTTAAGCTAGGTGTTGCAGTCTATGACCCAAATGAGTGGAGACTTTTCATTGATTCCTCCAAAAGAAGTCTAAAAGGAATCCTCCTTCACAATGGTATCTTGTATGCATCCATTCCTGTGGCTCATTCAGTTCACTTGAAGGAAACATACAAAAATTTTGAGCTACTTCTAGCTAAGGTTAAATACAAAGAACGCAGTTGACTACTTTGTGGAAACTTAAAAGTGATTTGTATGTTGTTAGGTAAACAACCAGGTTATACAAAGTTTCTATGGTTTTTGTGTGAATAGGAGAGCTGAGCAAGAACTTGGCACTGGATAAAAAAGGAATGGCCATGCAGAGTCAACCTGACACCTGGTTCTAAAAACATTCAATGTGAAAGTTTGGTTGACGCGAAGAAAGTCCTTTTACCTCCACTTCACATAAAATTGGGCTTGATGAAGCAATTTATTAAGGCTTTGGACGAAGATGGAGATTGTTTTAAGTATCTGTGTGGTAAATTCCTAACTCTTTCAGAAACAAAATTGAAAGAAGGAATTTTCGTTGGTCCCCAGATTAGAAAAATGACTTTGGATGAACAATTTGAAAGAACAATGAACAATCTTGAAAAAGAAATGTGGATTGCTTTTAAGGACATTATCAGCAAATTTTTTGGGAACAACAAGGACCCAAATTACCAAAACATTGTGAACAACATGCTAAATAAGTTCAAAGAGTTGGGTTGTAATATGAGTTTAAAATTACATTTTTTGCATTCACACTTGGATTACTTCCCTGAGAATCTCGGAGCACTCAGCGAAGAATAAGGGGAACAGTTTCACCAAGGCATCAAAGAAATGGAGAAGAGATATCAGGGAAGGTGGGACATTAGCATGATGGCTGATTACTGCTGGATGTTGAAATGGGATACTCCAGAATTATTACATAAAAGAAAAGAAACAGCATGCACATTTGAGACTAAAAGGCATAGATCTCGCAAGAAAACTCAGGACAAATAAAGATGAATATGTAATTGATGTTAATAGTCATTTTTCTTTTTAAAATTGTTTGCATTTGTAATTAGTATAACAAAGTGAAATAGGTACAGTACCTAATGTAAATTGAAATAAATAATATTTATTTATGTTGATGTTTTTTCCCATCCAGTTTGCAGAAAATCCTTACACGATAGAAAAAAATGGACACCTTATTTGAAATCAACATAGTTGAATTATATAAAACCAGTTATTTGTAAGAAAAGAACTTTCACAAAGTTCTCATTCACAGGCCTGTGTTACCAATTTTTTCTACACACCACCTGTGTTAAGATTGTAACCCAACATCCTTTTGAGTTGATTGCGGCAGATCTTATCTCCTACCCTATCTCTCAAAAGGGGAATGTTTGTGCATTGGTGGTGGTTGACCATTTCCCTAAATGGTTTTCTGTGGTGCCACTACCCAACAAATGGGCCTCTACTGTAGCACAAGCCTTCAAAACTCGAGTATATCCATTTCTGCCCAGGCTGCCTGAAAAGCTACTCAGTAATAATGGGCCTTAGTTCACAGCCCAGGAACTTGAAGATACCTCGCTTTAAATGGATATACTGCATGTAAGGACTTCTCCCTATTGCCCCACATCCAATGGGGCTATGGAGCGAGTAAACAGGACACTAACCCAATATTTGCAAATGAGTTTGAACCAGGTTGAGATCTGGAATGACCACCTTAGCAGGCAGGGCCAGATTAAGCCCTAGTAGGCCTGGTAGACTAATCATAAAAGTGGCCTATCATGTCTAGGCTCACGCTAACATCTGCCTAGACACTCAGGTTTGGTAATTCTACAAAATAACCTATGGTATGTACACTCAGTATTGGCAGCTACAACACTTGTTCACAACATACTATTGTTCAAGAAAAGACAATGAAATGAACAAATTTACTACTGTAGTCCGTACATGTGAGACAAAACCTTTGGATATACTTTGGTTCAAAAGATTATATAAAACATAATGACTAGGAAAGAGGCAAAACAAAAAGTGCAATTATACTGCAATATCCATCTTCCTCATTTTGACAATGGCAAAGTCATCAATGAGAGAGTTGAAGTCTATTTGCTGAAGCAGTTCCCATTCAATGCACATGAGGGAAAGCACGGCCAATGACCCTGGGACATCATTGACCTGAGATGGTTCTTGATCCATTTTAGTTGCGAAAATGACCACTCGCCAGAGCAATTTGTAATCATAAGTAAAAGGAAGATACGCATAGCAATTTCAGTGTTTGGGAAGGCAGCTTGGACTCCGGTAGTTTTCAGCACTTGGTACATTCTTTGGACTTTGTTGATGGATTCAGTAATTTGTGGCTGTAACTTATACCATTTGACAAACTGAAGGAACTCAGAAGGAAAATTGACACCTGAGTCATTGCTGTAGGTTTCAACCAATTTCTTTGCTGTGCTGTCAATCATAGGAAGTTGCATTGACTCAAACTCAGACAAAAACCAAAATCGCTCAGCAATTTTAGAATAGGCATCTATTCTCTTCTGCAATGAGGTTTGTAGTTGGTCAATGATAACAGAAGGTTTCTACTTTGAACTTCATGCGTGGCTGAATTGCCTCCATAGCATCCTCAGCACCGCCATCATCAGCCTGCCTCTTTCAACATTTAATGCACTGAGATGCGGCTGGATATGTCATTGCCACATCTCTGTATACCCTTTTCCTCGTACTGGTCAAAGTTCTCCCTGCATTCAGACAGCAAAGTACCTAGACTTTTGAGCTGATTGATGGCAGAGGTGAGTTCGATAGTTGGACTTTGCAGTGCCTTGCTGCATTGATTGAACTGCTGCAAAATATGGTTCCAGAGTTCACAAAGGATGGCGATTTCCAGGTTATCCATTACTTTTGCAAGGGAATCTGCTTCATGCCAGGTATCCTGCTTTTGATCTACATCATCTGAAATTGCCTCCAGCGCTTCTTGGAAGCGGGTATAACCATGGCACAAAGCACCTGTTGCATCTGCATGAGATGACCACCATGTTTCTGATAAGCTCTTTGGCGCCTTGCACTTTGACATGGTGTGTAGATGCCGCAAAAAAGCTGTATAAACACGGAACAAAACCAAAGACACTGCCGCAACACAGCAATCAACAGCAGATGATCCAACAAGATTCAGGGAGTGGACTGTGCATGGATTGTAATCAGCCAAATTGTTGACATCTTTCAACTTCTTCTGCATGCCAGTGTATTTCCCAGACATATTGCTTGCATTATCGTAAGATTGACCTCAACAATTGTTGAAATTGATGGTGTTATCAGCTAGGAATTGGAGCAGCATGTCTGTCAAATTTCCACCTGTGTGACTGAAAATTGGCAGGATGGTAAGAAACTTTTCAACAGGAGCACTGCTGGATGGAGAGACATAGCAAATCACAACTATCACAATTCGCGACGTTTGTCGCTACACTCGTGCTGACTCAGTAACCTGGTAGTGTTCTTCCAGTCATTAAAACCATTGGAAATAAAAGAAGAGTCATTGTTCAAAAATAGAGTGCAGCAAAAGCAGAACACAGCCTTCTAGCTGGGTGAATAGACCATCCAGTCTTGGTAGACCTTTTCCTCATTTGGCAATATCTGAGAAAACATAGATGGTGCAAGGTAACAGTTCTGCTCAGCATATACCCAGTTTGTTTTGGGATACTCCCTGCGACTATTTTGGCATGGCTCAGGTCCTTTCTCAATCCAAAATGCATGAAGGCCAGCTGTATCCTAAATGCTGCATCATAAACCAAGATCAGTAGGGAAGAGTTTAACAGAGATGGGGTCAGCAGCAAGTTCTCCAGAGTCAGGCGGAGCTTCTGGTTCAACCTGTTTCTCAGGTTTGGCAGCCTGTTCTAGTTTGGCATTTCCCTCAACTTTGGACTTCATGGGCTTGGCCTGTTCTCCAGGTTCCCTGACCTGACTTCTGGATGTGGCTGGGTCAGCCAGTGATGCTAATTGTTGTGCGGTCTCAAGATCTTGGGTAGCCAAGTTTAGGCCATCACTGTGCACGAAAAATGATGTTATTTTACTGGTTTTCCGTACAACTTCTGCCTCTTGCCATTTCTTCTCTCAGGTTTCTTTTTCCCTAACCCAACTACTCTTTCGCTTAGGATTAGACATTATAACAAATCTGAAATAGAAAAACAGAAATTATCGGCATTGTTAGTTTGTATAAACGTACGTTGGTGTGTTTGTGTATGCACCATCCTAAATCATGGATAAATCATGGATAAAACATGGATAAGCCAGAATTTCATAAAAGGAGAAGGGATTGCCCATTGTGAATAAAAAATGTCTGAAAAGGTGTTTCAACACCTTTTTGTTTTTTTGCTGGCATGTGCAGGATGTGTTCCAAAAAAGTGGCCTGGTACAGTACATTCGTGGCCTGACTATAGCCTACTTCAGCCTATTGGTTAATCCAGCCCTGTTCCCAGGGTGGTATCCATTTACAACAATACCAAGCATCAGGAGACTGGCATTTCTCCAGTAGCCTGTCTCTTATTCTAGACTCACACCTTCCCTCAGGGCCCTAGGATAGGCCACCATCAGCTTCAATATCAGGATGAAGGCCACCCACGATTCAAACCCTATCAATTAAACCAGCTGGTGGAGCTAAAAATACACTATCCCAGCAACCTGAGCATCATTAAATTCAAACCTCAATATGCTGGACCATACTGTATAATTAAAGTGAACCCAACTGAAATCACTTATCAAGTTCAGTCAATGAACCCTCAGGAACCCACTATTTATAATGTTCACCACAAAAATCTGAAAAAGTGGAATGTGGCTCCACAATATCTTCAACAGAACCGCTACTCAAGATGCTTTTGGGAGATGCCCATTATGAGGTTGAGTTCCTACCGCAACCTGCACCTGTAGAGATGATTAAGGGTCCATCTCTAATTGAAGAACCAAGCCATGATGAGCCATTCTTTAAGAGTTTTTGCTTCAATCCATTACCTGTGGAGCGTCTGAGAAAAATTCAGCAGACTCTGGATCAGACTCTCCACAACCTGTATCAGTTGGAAGAGAGAGTTCATGAACAGTCACCTTTCAGCAGAAATTCGTCAAGATTAGATAAGACAAGTGGGGAGGACAAAGTTAATGGGGACACAGAGAATGGGTACTCAGTAACAATCTCAGCCTTTGATTCAGGGCAGGAATTCCCTTCCCCTGAATTGGAGCCAGTGAAACAAAGTCCCCTGAAGTCTTTTTGATTTATCGCCACCAATAATCAATCATATTTAGCTGCTGTGGAATTTGAAACAGACCTTGCAGTGACACAATCTCCAGAATCTTCAAAAATGACAAGTGAAGTGGACCTTAGTGACATAAGAGGAGGACCGAGTCCAAATGATCAGTCAACTCACGCAAGGTGATGAGGGTCCCTCACTCTGGAACCATCCTCTGGAGTACTAAAAGTGGGTAAAGAAAACATCATTGACACCTTCAAAAATTGATTTCAGAGGGTTCTCACCCGAATCTCAAAACCTACCTTTGCCAGTTGTTACACATGTCGGTACCCTCAATAAGATGGGGAACTGACCAGTCACAAGGTCACATAAGGTCTGTCTTGCAAATTTTTGGTAAAACTGTCTGGTAGCCCTGTATTAACTGGACAGTGGGTACAGTGGGAGATTTGTCTGAGGTTGTACCTTGTCAAAACTGGTCAAAATCAATAAATTTGTTTGAAAAAAAATGGTAAGTCACTTTGCCAACATCATGGACTTTTAGTCTAGTACAAATAATAATGGCCTAATGCTGTAAATTATATGGCCCATATGAGGCAACAAACTTACACACACACACACACACTATGCAGCATAAAATCAATTGTGGCCATATTGGATAAACCTGCCTTCCAGACATGGGGTCATTACAAGATTTATCATTATCAGAAATTTTTCATCATCATTATAGCATTTTTGTTTCATTATCATTACAAGCCCTTCATTATCATTGTAATGATCATTACAATACTGAATATACTGAATAAGTGCTCCACCAATGCACTGGAGGCAGGGATGTAAAGATGCTTGGCAGCAAGAACAGATACGTCAGGATACAGATGTGCATTGTCCCTCCACCATGTCAGAGGATTGCAGTCCTCATCAATGCAGGGCTGGTCAAGGCAGCTGTCTACTTGGCTGAAAATAGGGTTCTGAGAAGCTGTAGAGGGAGCTGGAGCAGCCATAAAATTGAACAACTTGCACCATTTTGGTGCTAGCTGGGACTGGGAGGAATCAGAAGCTATATATATATATATATATATATATATAATAATATATATATATATATATATATATATATATATATAATATATATATATATATGAAAAGAAGGATCAACACAACGGCAAACATTTTCTCCTTTCTCTCGGGCTAGCCTTAGAGTGGATCTTAGGGTCTTTGTTAGCCTTAGCTTCTGTAGATCTTCTGTAGATTTATTTGTACATCAGACGTTTCGACAAATCTTTTGTCATCATCAGTGAGTTAAGTCTTAAAACCTTAAAACAAAATTGAAAAGTGAAAGTTACATCAATACAATATTAAAACCATTAAAATTAAAACCTTAAAGCAAAATGAAAATTGCATCAATACAAAATTAAAATCATTTAAATTTCATCACTATAAAAACTAAAATTAAATTAAATTTCATCACTATAAAAACTAAAATTAAATTACCTCAATAGGTAAATACACAATGTTTACATCCACCTCCATACTTGGCAAAGTCTAAGGGAACACTGGATGGTCAGAGGATTAGAAAGGGTATGTCTGTGAAAAACGGTTGGTTAGTCAAAAGAGTCGTAATTTGTAGGATGAGCTATTATTATTAAGGGAGGGTTTGTTTCTATAGATGTACAAAGATTCTAAAATTCGGAGTTCTGTAAGGTTATTGGATCTAGTTAAAATTTCAAACTGAGTTTTGTGAAGGGGAATTTGGCAGCATGTATCCTTTTATGTCTGTTGACAATTTTATCACAGCAAGTTTGAAATTTAGTAACTAAACAATGATAATCAATATAAGACACCCTAGATTTTAGACCAAACAGAGAATTCTTATATTTCAGCTTGAGAAAACTCACTGTTTTAGTTTTCGATTGAAGCTCCAAATTTAATAATTTATGTTGCCATGATTTATATAGTTTGGAGTTATGGAGGCGTTTATTATAAAGTTTAAATCTAAGGAAATTAGGCACAATATTATAACTTTTGCACTTAGACAAGAAACTCTCATCACAAATAGCCTTGTTCAGTTTCAAATAGACTCTTTCACATTGTCTGTAATAGTTCAATGTCGATCGGCCATATCTCTGGGTTAATATCAAAGCTATTGACTTCTCCTTAGGGAACCGGAGCTTACAGATGAAAAGAAGGATCAACACAACGGCAAACATTTTCATTTATTTGTACATCAGACGTTTCGACAAATCTTTTGTCATCATCAGTGAGTTAAGTCTTAAAACCTTAAAACAAAATTGAAAAGTGAAAGTTACATCAATACAATATTAAAACCATTAAAATTAAAACCTTAAAGCAAAATGAAAATTGCATCAATACAAAATTAAAATCATTTAAATTTCATCACTATAAAAACTAAAATTAAATTAAATTTCATCACTATAAAAACTAAAATTAAATTACCTCAATAGGTAAATACACAATGTTTACATCCACCTCCATACTTGGCAAAGTCTAAGGGAACACTGGATGGTCAGAGGATTAGAAAGGGTATGTCTGTGAAAAACGGTTGGTTAGTCAAAAGAGTCGTAATTTGTAGGACTTTTAAGACTTAACTCACTGATGATGACAAAAGATTTGTCGAAACGTCTGATGTACAAATAAATGAAAATGTTTGCCGTTGTGTTGATCCTTCTTTTCATCTGTAAGCTCCGGTTCCCTAAGGAGAAGTCAATAGCTTTGATATTAACCCAGAGATATGGCCGATCGACATTGAACTATTACAGACAATGTGAAAGAGTCTATTTGAAACTGAACAAGGCTATTTGTGATGAGAGTTTCTTGTCTAAGTGCAAAAGTTATAATATTGTGCCTAATTTCCTTAGATTTAAACTTTATAATAAACGCCTCCATAACTCCAAACTATATAAATCATGGCAACATAAATTATTAAATTTGGAGCTTCAATCGAAAACTAAAACAGTGAGTTTTCTCAAGCTGAAATATAAGAATTCTCTGTTTGGTCTAAAATCTAGGGTGTCTTATATTGATTATCATTGTTTAGTTACTAAATTTCAAACTTGCTGATAAAATTGTCAACAGACATAAAAGGATACATGCTGCCAAATTCCCCTTCACAAAACTCAGTTTGAAATTTTAACTAGATCCAATAACCTTACAGAACTCCGAATTTTAGAATCTTTGTACATCTATAGAAACAAACCCTCCCTTAATAATAATAGCTCATCCTACAAATTACGACTCTTTTGACTAACCAACCGTTTTTCACAGACATACCCTTTCTAATCCTCTGACCATCCAGTGTTCCCTTAGACTTTGCCAAGTATGGAGGTGGATGTAAACATTGTGTATTTACCTATTGAGGTAATTTAATTTTAGTTTTTATAGTGATGAAATTTAATTTAATTTTAGTTTTTATAGTGATGAAATTTAAATGATTTTAATTTTGTATTGATGCAATTTTCATTTTGCTTTAGTGTCATTCTCTGTCAGATCAACCAAAAAAAATTGAAATTAACACCCTCATCTCTCATATTTTGCTGAAATTTGGTTTATAGGGAGTTTGTGAGCCCTGAATCCATTTCTGAAATTATAAGGTCAATCCGACCAATGGTTCAAGAGATATGACCTCGGGCAATTTGAGGTCACTCGCGAGGTTACTAACATTTGGCGAGCCATAACTTGGGTAATAATTGTCATAATTATATAAAAGTATATATATTTAGAATCAGAAAATGACAAGGAATCCAAATATGTAAGTTTTAGAACTCTAGGTTGAAAATAAAAAAGTTACACTGTAACCAAAATTTGAGGTCACGATTTGACCTCTGGGGTATCAAATGAGAATTTTTTTTTAAATGTAAAAAATGAAGGCATAGGCATTGGCTATTAGAATCAGCAAAAAAAAGTTTGTTTATGTTAGTATTTTTCATGTAACTAACATATAAGTGAACACCATATTCATAAGTTGTGCGTCAATTCTACCTATTTTTTCACACTTAAGCTCATAATTTGACCTATAGAAATTAAAATTACATTTTTTATAGATATAAAAAACAAAGTCAGAGTTCTTGACTAATAGAAACAATCATAAAAAGTTTGTTTATGTTGGTACTTTTCATGTAACTAACTTATAAGTGAACACCATATTTATAAATTGCTTGTCATTTCAAGGAATTTTTATATCTTAGCTATCAATTTGACCTCAAGCTCCAAGAATTTAATAAAAATTGTATTTCACTGCTAATCTACACTGGCAATAATAGTTATAATAGTGAAAGGGGAAGACTAAGCTCACATGTAGCCTAAACAAACCTGTTGAAACATGTTGCTACTTGTCTAAGTGCAGAATCAACACAGATAGTTGCAAAATTCCTTGTCTACAGGTTAGTACAGTTCCAGCCAGCACTGTGGGTGGCTGGTGGGTATGGTGTTTTAATGAGCCTCAGAGACTATCAAGGCCTAAAATATTAAGTGTGTATAGCTATATATTTTCTAAAAAATATATATTACCTAATTGTAAATCCTATATCTTTACAGATCAAAATACAATGGTTCGGCACTTGAAATACTGCCAGGACCCTATTCAAAAACACAAGAAACGCATAACAATCAATCTTAGAAAAGTGACTGATGTACTTGTTGAAAAATGTGCTGGAAGAGTGAAAAAAGACTCATTGTTGTGTGTGAACTGCTGGACACTGATAATGAAAAACCCCACTATACTTAGTACCACTGAAAACAACGAGTCTGAGCAGGATTCAAATGAATCATCTACTATCAGTGGCTTGAGTAACATCTCTTCAATTCAAGATCTGGACAATGACAGTGATTGCTTGATAAAGGAAAATCCTTCAACTTCAGTTGAACCAGTTCTAGCATTTCTGGACCAAACACCAGTTAAAAAAAGTAAGTAATAAATTAATATAATAACTTATACTTTACTACAAGGTCTGTTTGATCTACTATATAGCCAATTATATAGCATTTAAGGTACTATAATTAATATTTAATTACTAATATTCAGGTGTGTGAAACCTTTTTTTCTGTTCTTTTCAGAAGGGCTGTCATTAAGCCAGAAAAAGCGCAAGGCTTGTGGTAAGCTATCATCTGCTCAGAAACACCTGAAGGAGAGGCTAGAACTCAGTTATGGTGTTCAAATTACCGAGGAGGTAAGTGATACTTCAAAACCTGAAACTAAATCTGAAAAACATCTGACAAATTAATGAATGAATTGAAACAGTCATTCCTGGAGAGCAAATGTCACCATCACAAACTACAAATATTGACACTCTCACCATACACAATTGAAAAAACAGCTAGTTTCTTTCAAACTACAACATACATGGTGAAAAGAAGCCGTTCACTTAAATCAGAACATGGAATCCTTCCGAAGATTCCACTAATGAGCAAAGGAAAAGTGATATCTGAAGAACACAAAGATATAGTTAGAAGATTCTATGAGTCAGAAGAGGTTAGTCGTATGTGTCCTGGCCAAAAGGATTGCGTGAAAGTTATCAGTGCTGAAGGTGCAATGAAGGTGCAAAAACGATTGGTCCTCGGGAATTTAAGAGAGATGTTTGAACTATATAAAAATGATGAAAAGAATCCCAAAATAGGATTTTCCACATTTGCAAAATTACGGCCATCATATTGTGTGCTTGCCGGTAGTGGTGGGACTCATTCTGTCTGTGTCTGCACATACCATCAAAATCCAAAATTGCAGCTGGCTGCATTGGGAGAAAGAGGTCTTTCATACAAGGATCTTATGGATTACAGTGTCTGCAGTACAGAAAGAGAGACTTGCATGATGCAACTTTGCAATGATTGCCCAAGAGAAGAGGGTGTCCTGGATTTTCTTGAGTTACTTGACAGTGTGAAATCAGCTCCAAATGAAATATCTTACAAGCAATGGGTGACTGTTGACCGTTGTACAATGGTTGATAAGGTGGAGCCACTTCATGAATACTTATCATCCCTAAGCATGAAAATATCCCGCATGGTTCGTCATCACTTTGTTGCTCAGCAACAATCACAGTACTTCAAGCAGTTGAAAGAAACACTACCACCTCAGAGCGACGTAGTTATAGTAGGTGATTTCTCTGAGAATTATTCTTTCATTGTCCAGGATGCTGCCCAGGGTTTCACTGGGACAATTCACAGTGTACAGTTCACCTTTTGTCATCTATTATAGATCATCTGCAGACCAGGAACTTAGCCATTTTAGTGTCTGTTTCTTATCTGCATCACTAAAACACAACACTATAATGGTTTACTCATTCATATTGAAGCTTATGACATATGTTAAATTCAGATGCCCACAATTGAAGAAGGTGCACTATTTCTCAGATGGATGTGCTGGCCAATATAAGAACAGATACAACTTCACAAATCTCTGTTACCATGAAGAGGATTTTGGTCTGTCTTGTGAATGGCACTTCTTTGCTACATCCCATGGCAAAAATGCATGTGATGGGATTGGAGGAACAGTGAAAAGAGCTACTGCTTGTGCCAGTTTGCAGAGAACTACAGAGAGGCAAATTCTTACACCAGAACACATGTTTCAGTTTTGTGAAGAAAACTTGAGCAAGAAGATAAATTTTTTCTTTGTAACTACAGCTGATTTGAAAGATGCAGAAGAACGGTTGGAACATCGATTCAAGGATAGTAGGGCTATTCCTGGAACTCAGAAATATCATAGATTTGTTCCCTAAACAAGGAAGAACTGATGGTGTATCCCATTTCAAGTGGCATTGGAGAAAAGAAAAGAATAAGGAAAAGTCATTTTACTAATGAACCTGCAATGCTTGGTAACCTAAAATGTGTCAAACCAGGAGAGTATGTTGGCTGCATTTATGACATGCAAGTTTGGTATGGAATTGTGGAGGAATATTGTGAAGAGTTTGATGATTTCACTGTGAACTTTCTACATCCCTCTAGGTCATCAGGATCAAGTGCATATTATTATCCATCAAACAAGGATTCATGTGCAGTGCCAGGACATCATATATTAACTGTAATGAGTTGTCCTACCCTAAGAGGAGGCAGCAGAATTCAATACATTTTTCCACAAAAAGAAATTGATGAGAGCATCGAGCATGCAAAAATTGTATTAGGCTAGCACATGAATCCTCTAAGTAGGTCTTCCCCTTTCACTATTATAACTATTATTGCCAGTGTAGATTAGCAGTGAAATACAATTTTACATTTTTGCCTTTGTTTTTATATCTATAAAAAAATGTAATTTTAATTTCTATAGGTCAAATTATGAGCTTAAGTGTGAAAAAATAGGTAGAATTGACGCACAACTTATGAATATGGTGTTCACTTATATGTTAGTTACATGAAAAATACTAACATAAACAAACTTTTTTTGCTGATTCTAATAGCCAATGCCTATGCCTTCATTTTTACATTTAAAAAAAAAATTCTCATTTGATACCCCAGAGGTCAAATCGTGACCTCAAATTTTGGTTACAGTGTAACTTTTTTATTTTTCAACCTAGAGTTCTAAAACTTACATATTTGGATTCCTTGTCGTTTTCTGATTCTAAATATATATACTTTTATATAATTGTGACCATTATTACCCAAGTTATGGGTCACCAAATGTTAGTGACCTCGCAAGTGACCTCAAATTTCCCGAGGTCATATCTCTTGAACCGTTGGTCGGATTGACCTTATAATTTCAGAAATGGATTCAGGGTCCACAAACTCCCTATAAACCAAATTTCAGCAAACTCTGAGAGATGAGGGTGTTAGGCACTGGTTGATCTGACAGAGAATGACCCTTTAAGGTTTTAATTTTAATGGTTTTAATATTGTATTGATGTAACTTTCACTTTTCAATTTTGTTTTAAGGTTTTAAGACTTAACTCACTGATGATGACAAAAGATTTGTCGAAACGTCTGATGTACAAATAAATGAAAATGTTTGCCGTTGTGTTGATCCTTCTTTTCATCTGTAAGCTCCGGTTCCCTAAGGAGAAGTCAATAGCTTTGATATATATATATATATATATATATATATATATATATATATATATATATTTAGGGTGCTTTTAAAAACTGAAAGTGGGAATTTCGGGTCATGGAACCCCGCAAATGATGAGGTTCCGGGAGCAAATAAAGCACATGATTTTTTTGGAAAATCATCAAATATTTAGAGGTTGCCCAAAGACCCCAAAGTTTTACCCATATGCTCATTTATTTATGCGCCCTTTTTAAGTCACTTCTAGTGTTATTAACCCATTGATACAGCATCCCCAAAATTAGAAATTGCATTTGTCAATTGCGTTCTGATAATCCATATTTCTTTACTTCAGTATACCAACAAATGAATTTTCTTTAATTCTAAATCGTTTTCTTAATTACTCACGTCTTTCATGCATTTACGTAATGGTGGCCAAGAAGCATCACAGTTCTCATAACGGTAAGTGTTATTTAAATAATTCATATATTTCAAACATTTTTTTTACTTAGCACTGTAATGGATGGTATTATGAATTGTTTGTAAGTATAATGACTTGTTTTACCGGCAATATTTTTGTTTCCAAAAATAGTTATAAGGTTTAATTTTTATGCGTATAAAATTTTGGACGCTCTCTGCTTCAGCGTATTGCAATCATCTTTTTTCGCATCATCTGAGTGAAATAGTGTAGTGTACCGTAGATTATTTTAAATTTATATATGGATTGGATATACTGTAAATGGTTATGTATGCATGATTTCGCAAAATTATTATAATTTTAATACATATTGTGTTCATGGGTTATCAGCCAATCATTGTTTGAACACAGATTACGGTTACAAAGAGGGTGGCTTATTTCTACACATTTTCCTGAGGTACTTTATCCATGAATGGGTTAAATTAACTTACCAATTTCACTGTTTTGTCTTATTCACAGATAACTGGTGAACGATGGCGGCATGTACAAGATCAAAGAAATCAATCTGGCTTGTGGGGTCATCAAGTCCTACTATTGCCGGTCAGCAATTACCTTCAAGAGGTGATGTATTGAAGTACCTTTTCCATCTCCACAATGAAGAGAAGAAATCCTTAGCTGAGAGTGTGTCCTCGACATCACAAGCCATCATTGAAATCTGGTTAGAGGGTTTACTGAGGAAACATCCACACGACGTCAAGAAGCACGTCCGGAAATTGCATGACGAATGGCAGGGTTTGAAGAAGAGAATTTCGCGGAAAACGAAGACCAATTTGGACAACCAGGCTGCGTTCAGGTCAAGCTTGAACAACCTTTTCGACATTGGTCACCAAAATGCCCTAAATCTTATCAAAATTCAGGAGGACAAGGACTTCCTGCTTGCTCAAAGGGAGGAGGGTCGGAGAGGAAGGATTGGAAATGTCGACAAGAAGATTGCCAAAAAAGTCGCAAGGGCCCAAGAAAGAACTGCTCAGGAATTGAAGCGGAAAGACAGGCATGTGCAGGAAATGGAAGAAATTTCTGCTACCGTTGTTATGGAAACCTCATCGTCAGCATCATCAAGTGAGGAAACAAGTCCCGAAAGAAAGCCAGTTACATCGTCGGCTCCAAAACATCGCCGTGGGACGACGGCAATCAGTTCGGAGGTCGCTGCGGCATTGGACCGCACGCGGATGAGCGACAGGGCAGCTGCTCGTGTTCTCATCCCCTTTGGCATGCAAATGGGTCAGGACATAAGTGAGATGTGCCTCAGTCCAAGTGCTATTCGGGCCAGCAGATCCAGGTACAGATCAGCCCACGAAGCAGAGGTGAGAGCTTCCTACAAGCCTGAATGCCCTCTTGTTCTTCACTGGGATGGAAAACTTATGGCAGACTTAATGGGAAGAGACAAAATTGACCGTTTAGCCATCTTAGTTACCGGGGATGGGATGAGCAAGATTCTAGCAATCCCCAAACTCCCAGACTCCAAGGTAGAAAGGACAGCAATCGTCATCATCGAAACCATCGAAAACTGGGATCTTGGCCAGAAGATCAAAGCTCTTTGCTTTGACACGACAGCCACCAACACCGGCATCCATGGAGGAGTGTGTGTGCAAGTAGAGCAGGCTCTCGGGCGTGAAATGATTTACTTTGCATGTCGACATCATGTGCTGGAACGGCTGCTTGAAGCAGTATTTTCTTTCCTTGTTGGAGACCTTTCCAAAGGACCTGAGATTACGATTTTCCAGAGCTTCCATAATGTTTGGCCGCAACTGAAATTGAATGAATACTCCACTGCCGCGGATGAAGAGGACACGGCTGCAGTGATCAGTCCCTGGGCCAAGATGATGATTCATGAAGCAAATGACCTTCTGAAAGTGAAGCATCCCAGAGATGACTACAAAGAGCTTCTTGAACTTATAGTCATTTTCTTGGGAGGAGTACCTCATGGACGTCGGAGTCCTGTGTTCATGGCTCCAGGGGCTTTGCACTGAGCACGGTGGATGGCGCGTGGAATTTACTCTTTCAAGATTTGGATGTTCAGATACCAGTTCACGATGCACATGAACCAATGTCCTTCAACATCTCGTGGAGCAAGTAGCAGTGACCGCCTGATTTCTGGGTTGCGGGACTTCTGTCTCTTCGTTGCTCAAGATTACATCCTTCCGTTGTTTTCAGCAAGAGAGAGAAGCAGCAAGCGCTCCACGAAGCGACTTGCCCTCCTTCAAAAGTTGCAAAACACCAACGCCGCTGGGTACAAGAGTTTTAATCAGCATCTCTGGTACCTCAATGAGGTAAACGTGGGCCTTGCACTATTCGATCCTGCAGTCGATGATGATAAGCGGAAAATGGTAGAGAATATGAATTCCGTTGAAGGGTCAGAAGCTCCCCCCCGATGAGTCTGGATTCCAGATCCAAGAGGAAAGACCCTGGCAGACTTTTGCTCTTCCAATACGTACAATCTGTTCACCCTTCTAGATCTTCCGGTCGATTTCCTGCAAGAGGATCCATCAAACTGGGAAAACAACACCAGCTTTGGTTCAGCAAAGATCAGGGTGGATTCCTTAAATGTAGTGAATGATGCAGCAGAGCGAGGCATAGCATTGATTCAAGAATTCACGAAGGCTGGAAGGACTCGGAACAAAGAGCAGATGCAGTTCATGATTCAAATCGTCGAAGAACATCGTAAAGTCTTGCCGACATCCTCCAAAGCCACTTTGATGAAAAAATGAATGCCAACACTCGAGGTGTCATGTACTTTAATCGTTAATTATGAATTTAGTGAATATACTCACACGATATATTTGTTCTGAATACTTATTGGAGATGTATATTGGAGATGCAATTTATCATTTAAACTGAGAATTAAAATTTCCATTGCCCTATAAATTGAAAATACCTATCAGCTGTGGGCAACCTCTAAATGTTGTTGGATTACAAAGAAATTTTGCCTGTTCTGTTTTCTCATGTATCCTCACAAAATAAAGGGTTCCGCTCCCTTGCATTTTCATTTCGCATTTTTCACCATATACCATAAACACACCCTAATATATATATATATATATATGATTGAAATTACACTGTATGGTAATGAAAATGTAATGATGTGTAATGATTCATTACAGACCTTTCCTTACCATCATTGCCTCAAAATTTCTTTCATTATCATTACAAGAGATTTGTATTTAATTATAATTAATTACCATTACCAATGATAATGATCCCATGTCTGATACCTTCCTCCCTTATTTCAGAAATTTCATCTTTAATAGGCTTTTGTAGGCATGCTGCTGGAAAGAACATTAGAAAAATAAGTTTCTACTACCCCAAAGAATTGTTTTGAATATAAATCCTTATGTCTAGTGATTTCTTGTGCTGCAAAATCTACAAAATAAGATGTAATTTTAGGGTTAATTTCTAAAAATTTAGTTTAGTTACAGCTGGTATTTAAGTGTTCTCTGATTTTCTTTCAGATAAAAGAAAATCTAATTTCATTTCAGGGTAACTTTATCTTTACAACACAAAACCATACATATGTTTCATATATCTTTTTACAAAATATTTGTAATGAAAATTTGTTACTTTCTAAGGAAATCAATTAATTAATTAAAGCAGTTAGGCTACTAAAGATACAGGAAAAGACAGACTCAATGTACATTAGCACTTTTTAGATCATGTTATAACAATAGTGAATGTGTGTCAATGTCAGTTTTTAAGGGTGAAAAGACACTCTCTGGGAATGAATTTGACATAGGGTAATTCTTAATGTTTCTTGGTCAGTTTGTAATTTTTCTTTCTTTCTCATATTTAAAAATTTCAACCCATAATCACAAGTATGAAATGTCCTTCGGGAGCTGAATATCGTAAGAGGAAAAAAATAGGCAGGCTGTGCAAGAGAAAATGTCTAAGCAATGGGTTAAGTGGCTTACACCTAAAACTTCGATAGATGAAAATGATGGTACAACAGAAAATATAAATAACTTGTGTACGGTAAAACACATTCAGTCAAATTCTGAGGATGGTGAACTAGACAGTGGTAAACAAAAAGATTCTGATGGAAATATATTCACTATTAATTTAGATAAAACAGAAAGAACCTGAATCAAATGTATTCGATGCACATTTACATGACAGTAATACCCCTCAGATCAATCTTAATGACCCATTGACTTGGCCAGTAATGAATGACAAAGTTAGGTGCTATTTGATATGTCAAGGACCTGCATTTGGTAGAGATGCAGATTTTAGAGAATCACAGTGTGTGGATGGCAGGCATTTTTCCTCAGACTGGTTTAAAAATGTTCTGCCCAATGGAGAAGAAGTTGAATGTGAGTGGCTACTTTACCTGAAAAGTCAGAAGTCCTTGTTTTGCTTTCCTTGTTATTTTTAGGAAGTTGTCTCAAGCCACACCTGAAATTCAACATCCAAAGAGAGGCTTTTCTGATTGGAAACATTTGCACCCAAGTATTCCAGAACACAAGAATTCACAAGAACATTGTGAAAACTTCCTTAAATGGAAGGACCTAGAATGGAGATTAAAAAGTAGGAAAACAATAGATTCTGGCCTAGAACAATATTCACTATTAGAAAAGGAAAAATGGCATTGCATTCTTAAAACCATAATAGAAGTTGTTTTATTTTGTGCAAAAAATAACCTACTAAGAGGGTCTATGGGTAAATTTGAGGACCAGAACTTTGGTATATTTATGAATGCAGTTGACCTTATCAGTAAACATGACCACACAATAAAATCCCACATTGAAAATCATAAGAAAGGAAGTTTATCTTACTTTTCACCTGAAATACAAAATGAAGTAATTGACTTCAATGACTGTTTGCAAAGAGATTATATCTAGAATCAAGCAGTCTAAATATTACTTTGTGATATTTGACTGTACTCCAGATGTTTCTCATAGAGAACAAATGAGCCGGGTAATCAGGTATGTGACTTTGAATAATGGGAAATACGAGATTGAAGAAAGTTTCCTATGTTTTATTGAATCTCATGAGAAAACAGAAGGTATTGCTAATGAAATTCAAACTAATCTAGAAAGGGATGGTTTAATTATACCAGACATGCAAGGTCAGGGTTATGATAATGGGCCGAACATGAGTGGCAAATAAAAGGGAGTGCGGGCCAGAATACAGAAACTAAATAGTTCAGCAGTATTTGTTCCCTGCATAGCTCATTCCCTTAATTTAGTTGAAGTTCACACTGCGTCTGTAACACCTTCTATGATAAGCTTCTTTGGAACATTTGAAAAGCTATTTACATTTTTTTTAGTTCAACAATTTGGTGGCATGTTTTAATAAAAATTTTAAAAATAAGTTTAAAAAGCCACTCAGATACCAGATGGTCTTGAAAGGCAAAAGCTATAAGTTCTGTATGCAAGCAGTTACCTGATATTGTACAGGCACTGGAAGAAATTACTCTTTCTACAAATGTTCAAGCTGTTTCAACAGCTGAAAGTCTTCTTGCTCAAATTAACTATGAATTTGTCTTTGTTAATGTTGTGGGATGACATATTAGGTAAAATTGATCAAGTCAATAAAGCCCTTCAGCATAAAGCTTTGTCACTTGATAAAGCAGAGAGACTTGTTGAAGGCATCTACTGTATGTTAAAAAATCTTTGAGGGACTGATCTAGGAACATTTAGGTTAGAAGCAACAAAGTTGGCTAATGCGATGAGCATTACTCCTATATTTAGGGAAAAGAGGGGGAAGAGACTAGACAATATTTCACCAGAGCAAAGTTTTAAAACAGAATGCTACACAGTCCTTGACAAAGTCATGGCAGAATTCAAAAAGCAGTTTGAATGTTTGAAAACAATAACTTCAGAGTTTCACTTTTTAAGTCCAACTCAGATTTGTAGTATGGACATTTCAAATTTGAGAAAATGTGCTAAAGAGTTAGCTATTAAATATCACAAAGATTTAAATCCCATTGAATTTCAGTCTGAAATAGAAAGTTTTAAATTGCAAGTATCCACAATGCTTCAGGAACCTGCAAATGATGCTACTCTAACTCTTCTGAATACTATCCATGAGTGGTGTCTTACAGCCTCATACCCAAATACTGAAGTTGCTTTGCATATATTCTTAACCCTTCCTGTCACAGGTGCCACAGCTGAATACTGAAACTAATCAAGAATTATTTAAGATCAACAATGAGTCAGCAATGCCTAACAGGATTGGCTATTTTGTCCATTGAATATCCAATTGCAAGCACCCCTGATTATAATGATTTAATTGATAATTTTGCATCTGCTAAAGCTAGGAAAGTAAAATTTTAACTATAAATTTCATCATCCAAGAAAATAGTCTGAAGCAGAGATAGAGTTATCTGCTATTTTCTTTTTTCTTTCATTTAAATAGTTAATCATATCATGAGTAAAGCTATTTTTTGATTTGTGACTGAATATCCAACTGCAAACACCTTCGATTACAATTATTTGGTTGATAATTTTGCATCTGCTACAGCCAGGAAAGTAGCTAATTATTTTAACTAATTTTTTTACCAAAGAAAATTATTTGAAGTATGGTACAAATATAGTAATTAACCATGTTTAGCCCATTTAAATAAACTTAATCATGAATAAAGCTGTTTTTTGTTTAGCAATGAAGCAACTCTTTCCATTTCCTCCCAAATCTGTTCTTCTTCTCCCAAATGAATCAAAATAGTTGAATCAATATATATATATATGGGATGAATTTCACAATAAAACACGTGAAATGAATGAATGCTGCAATGGGTTTGCAGCATATATATATATAATATATATAATGTAAAGAACGACGCTTGTATAGAAGAACGTTCCGCAAAAGATGAGGAGGGAGAATGAACAAATGAAAAATGAGGTAACCACCCAGGAATCGAACCTGGGATCTTCCGATTGCCGGTCAGATATGATATCCACTACACCATGGGCCTCGATTGATCAGAAGTCATAATTTTCCTACATATGAGCAGAAACCAATGCCCTGAGAGGGCACCTCCCACATGCCACACATATATACATTTTAACTGCAAACAACACACAGTATAATTAATGTAAAGAACGACGCTTGTATAGAAGAACGTTCTGATCAATCGAGGCCCATGGTGTAGTGGATAGCATATCTGACCAGCAATCGGAAGATCCTGGGTTCGATTCCTGGGTGGTTACCTCATTTTTCATTTGTTTGTTCTCCCTCCTCATCTTGTGCAGAACGTTCTTCTATACAAGCGTCATTCTTTACATTAATTATACTATGTGTTGTTTGCAGTTAAAATATATATATACAGAGCCGGCCCTAACAAGTGCGGGGCCCTAGGCATTTTGATTATACAGGGCCCCACTCCAGAAAAGATTTTAGTTCATAGTAAAAAGGCAAAAAAATAATCTGAAGTGCTATACATTTATTGTAGACATCTGTCTAATAATATTAAGAATAACAAAAAAAATGCTTTCATTAAGAATACTAAAAAAATACCATACTTTATAAATTTATAATATATTTTAAAGACTAATTTTTCTAACCTTCCTTTCTGAAAATTCCATTAAAAGGGGTTCAAAATTTAAACCCCCTTGCTTCTTCATGTTCAATTGGCAATATTCCAAGGTTATTTAGCCTATCTTGGCCCATATTAGACCTTAAGCAGTTTTTAATTAATTTTAATTTTGAGAAGCTTCTTTCTCCTGATGCTACCGTCACAGGAATTATTAAAAATATTCTTAGAGCAATCAATAAATTTGGATAGCAAGAGGCTATACCATTAGATGAAATGAAGTCAAGTAATTTTAAAGGCTGCCCTATTAAATCTGATATATTAAATATATAAAAAATTTATTTGCCCAGCCCCGCTGGCAGCGCGGGGCCCGAGGCGGCTGCCTAGCTCGCCTTGCCCTAAGGCCGGCCCTGTATATATATGTATATATATATGTATATATATATATATATATATATATATATATATATATATATAATATATCTTTTAAACCAAGAAAGAAGGGCGGGGGTTGCCATTCGTGAAACTTGCCCAGGGTGCAAAAATGCCTGGCTACACCTCTGCCCACATCCAATGAATTTTCACATCTTTATTTCTCATTCCGCCATTACATTTTACCTCAGTCATGCTTCTCAGATTACACTGGTCTGCATGAAAATCGATTTCTTTATTTTGAGTTGTGATTCTGAAGCAGTTCGCTGCGCTGAATTCAAAAGTGCTACCAGTTTTTTTCTATCACCCACAGTTTTAAAAGTTATTAGCAAAACAATTTTGGGGCATTTTGTAATTTTTTACCTTTTTTATCTTTAATTAATTTAGTTTTTTCATATTTTTCAGATAGATAATTCTAACATTACGTCTTTAAAATTTTAGTAATGGCTTCTAGAGGATGTACCCATAGTCCAGACATATTTTGTTATATTTGTGGTAGGTATGTTGTTGTAAAACAAAGGACAAATGTAACAACCTTCATTAAGAGAGCTTATCATGCTTATTTTGGAATTAAATTAGGAGATCAAGACAAAAGTTGGGCTCCACACAAGGTCTGTCTTATGTGTGTTGCGGCATGGTATGGCGCGAGCCTAGAAACCATACCAACGACTGCTACTTCTGTTCTTGCAATGTTAAAGGTTATAATGCAAAGAATAAAGAGAGCCTTCAATGCCCAAGTCTTCCATCTGCAATAAGGCCGGTACCCCATGGTCCAGAAGTTCCTATTCCCCGCCCACCCGAGAGTCTGGATCAATACAATTCAGATTCTGATTCAGCTCCAAATCCAGACAATGATGATGTTTATGAACAGCCAACAGCTGACCGAGATCCTCCTAAACCATTAACCCAAGCCGAACTAAATGACTTAGTCAGGGATTTGAATCTGCCTAAGGACTGTGCAGAACTTTTGGGGTCTAGATTGCAGGAGAACAATTTATTGGCATCCGACACATACTTGCAAGTAAAGAAGGTAAATATATTTTGTTTCTTTCAGTTATTTTTTTATTCTTTTATAAACAAGCAATATGCTTGTCCAAGAGCTAGGAGCTATTTAATTCTGCTTTAATTAGGTTTTACTCTATCACCTAAAGATTTCATGCTACAAGGGGTGTTGTAATACCTCATCTGTCCCCAAATGTTAACCACCCATTGATGGGAGGGGAGAGAGTATTTTGCTGGGAACGGGACTGGTTGTTATATATATTTACCCTACATTATTATGTAAGCGTTACTGTAGTCTATAACAACAAAATTTATGGTTTAGCATGTGCAATCCAATGTTGGTCTCGATAAGATGGTTCACATTTGGGGATAAATGGGGGATTTATGACACACCCTGTAGTAAGAAAACTATACGTGATAGGGAAAAACTAACTATATTTTTGAGATCAGCGCACTCAAATTATATAGAATCACCAACTAGTTTATAAAAATCGATTGACAAGTTTTCAAATGTGTACTGGTGTTATTCATCTCAACTCCTCATCACTTTTAAAAGCAACACACTAATGGTAGTAATGTTTGGTTATATATACGCAAAACATCTACTCAACATCTCATAATGAACTTAGCTTTCTGAAATGAATAATAGCTATTATAGCCATTTTGAAATGTTTACTAGATATTTCAAATATGTGAAAATGGTTCTTAGATGTTTCAGATATATGAAGGCATGGAAATTAAACATTTCATTTGTATAATAAAATTAATAAGTTTTTTTTTTTATTCTTTGTGCCTAGATGGATGCTCATTGTGGTTAAAAATATTTTGAAATTGTGATGCAGTTTATTTAGTGGTCATATTTATAAGCTTTCTCAAAATGAGAAAGCAATTGTTACCGTATATTTCTGCATTTACTCATTTATTCCATGTAGGTTAACATCTCCCAAGTGTCTTTCAGGCATTTACTAATTTTATTTAGTCAGCTACACCTTGACTAGTAAAGTCTTTCAAGTTTAAGAACAGCCTGTAGCCTGAAACCTGAGCCTAGCACCTTAGCATTAGGCCTCTTGATATGTGGTAGGCCAACCCTAGGTTCAATCTTGAAGTAGACAGCTTATACTTGAGAAAATGCTGATAAATTAGGAAGAATTCAGGATAGTGCAACCAAAATGAATTCAGAACTGAGAAGTAAAATACAGGGGGTCCTTGTTATCTGAGTCCCCGCATTTACACAGCCAAATAATTGTAGAACCATACAGATAAATTCCCCATACTTAAGAGGTTTCTGTGGATAATGTATGTGGAATGCGGAAGCGCAATGGAAAACCATTTAAATTTCCCTCAGACTCGCTGTCTCACTCGTTTTCCCCTACCTCCAACACTCCACCCCTAACCCCGATGCTGCGCACTCTTAGTCTCTCATAACTGTTGCCAGTGCTGAACCAGCCTGCAGTTTTTTGGTGTTTTGCTGTTTAACATATGGTACTTTATTAACATATTTTATAAGGTAAGGTACATAAAAGGGTTTAAAAAGTGTATTTTACAAATGTTTAACCATAATTTTGAGTGTCATTTATTGTGTTAAGGTCCCAATTGAACCTTATTCTCATTATTTCTTATGGGTTTTAGGTCCCCGCTTTAAGAAGATTCACTTAAAGTGGTGATTTCTTGATCCCCATTATCCTCAGATAACGAGGACCCCCTGTACTTGAGGAAAAATTAGCCAAACTAAACACAAGCATGTATTCATTTGAAAAGCACCCATTTATAGGAGAACTAATTTGAGTATTTAAAACTGATAAGTGACTTTCATAATGTAAATTACAGGAAGTTATTTGATAGGGATACATAGTTAATTACAAGAAGAAATGGATATAAACTGAAAGTTAAAAGTTATTAAGAGTAATGCTGTGAAACAACACTTTTCATATAAATTTAAACTCATTAAATTTTAATGCGTTAGACATTTCATTGTTAAACAATTCATTAGACATTTCAATTGACTTACTAAAATGTCTTAACAATTTTAATTACTGTGAAATGTCTAATGCATTAAACATTTCAAAATTCACAAAATAGGGACAATGGAACATCTAACAAAACATCTACTTCTATTTAGAGTGAAAGTAGCATGCAATTTAAGAATATTACATTCATACATTAATGTTCTCAAAGCCTCTTTCTCTACCAAAGCTGATAGCATCCATAACTTGTTTGCCCTGTGAGGCATTCCATGTCAAGTGTACACGCCTTATGTCAGGTCATCTCACTGATTTTAACGATTTTTGGTGTGGTAGTTGGGTATGATGAGTAATGAAGCATGACCAAATTTTAGCCACTTGGGTCAAATAGTTTGGGAGTAATGACCCCTCAAATTTGGGGTCAGCAGCGTAACCTCGTGATTTTGAAAGGTCATAACTCAGGATCTAATGGATGGATTTTAATGATTTTGGTGTCAAAATGCTCAGAAAAAAAGCAGAATAACTTTAATTTTATGCACAGAGTGCATACATTCCATTAAAAAAGTTGCATTTATATTTCAGCTTTGACCTTGACCTCAGGTCAGAGTTCAAAATTCAAGGTCATGAAAATTGGCATAAGTAAAGACCTTTAGATGAAGCATATTCAAGCCAAAAATTGGAGTGGGATCTCCATGGGTTTGCTTTCCACAAACATTTGAAATTGTGCATGTTGAAAATTTTGAGTATTTTATTTAAGATAACTTCACAAATAGTTCATATATATGTATGTATATAAATATATGTATACCGTATATGTATAAATATGGCTACATTCATGGTTTGATAAATAAACTGTATGTATTAAGATTTTTGTAAATATTAAGATATTTGCTGCTCTAAAAGAACAATAATTTTCATCACAGTACCTATATAATTTGTACCGTATATTTAATCATGTTAAATATGTGTGTTCAGGTTTTGACTATATGCTGATAAAATGTTATCAAAATATTGTTCTGATCCATTCAATTCCCACAATAAATTAAAACCTTCTGATCTTCGGCCTGCTTCACAATCACTGACAGAAAAATTTCCAAATCATTTGAAGCCAGGCCAAAAGTTATGTTCACCATGCAGAAAAAAATTTTCCTTACCTATTTTACAAGTTCAAAATATAGCAGAACCAGAAATATTATCATCAAGCTCGTCTGATACTACTATGGAAACTGTGTCATCAGATGATATTTTTGTTGACAAGGAGGCTGAATTGTCAGTAATGAATGAGACAATCGCCATGATTGGGGAAAGTCTGATTGTCAAGTGCAAGATTCAAAGAAATGAAGCATACCTCCCAACAAAAATGGCCAAAATACAAAGTTCAGTAAGAAGACACTTAGATATGGTAGGTGAAATTCCTCAAGAGCCAGGTCCATCAAATGTAGACAAACTGTCCGAGCCAGAAGTAGTTGTCCAAACATTGAAAGATAAATATCAAAACTCAGATAAACATGACCAAATTACGATTCTAACTGTTTTTGCACCATCAATGAGTGTAAGAAAACTACTTCAAGAATTTAATTGATCACAAAGAATGGCTGTTCAGGCTCAGCAGCTTGCAAAAGAAAAGGGAGTATTGTCGTCACTGAATCCAAAGATGGGGAAGGAATTGCCACTGGAAGTAACTAACACTGTTAAAGAGTTTTTTAGAAATGATGAAATAAGTAGACAAATGGCAGGCAAGAAAGACTGCATAACAATAAAAGAAAATGGTGAACAAAAAAAATATCAAAAGAGGTTAGTTTTATGTAATCTAAAAGAAGCATATCAACAATTTAAGTTTAAGTTTCCAGCTCTCTCTATAAGATTTTCTAAATTTGCGATGCTACACCCCAAAGAATGTGTTTTGGCGGGAGCAAGTGGGATGCATAGTGTGTGCATCTGCACAATTCATCAGAATGTTAAGTTAATGATGACAGGTTCTAGAATGGCAGAAATTACCAGTGAGGAAGAAACTCTGGACATTGAGTAGTTACCACTGCGCTTTAGCCAAAATTATTTGTGACAAAAGTCAACCTTCTTGCTATTTAGGAGTGTGTGATCAATGCCCTCAACCTGATTCGCTAAAGGAAACTCTTCTTATATGTTACGAAGAAAAAGGTATTGATGAAATCCAGTACAAACAGTGGACAACAACAGATCAATCTCAGCTGGACTGTGTTATTCAAAATTTAGAAGATTTCCGAGATACCTTTATTTCTCGACTAACTCAACTAAGGCATCATGATTTCATTGCCAAACAACAAGCCAAGTATCTAGAAAAAAGAAAAAATGAACTGGATGAAGGTGATTTTTTGGTGATTGGGGACTTTTCCAAAAACTATTCCTTTGTAGTCCAAGATTGTACTCAAGGATTTCACTGGAATAATTGCCAAGTGACTCTTCATCCATGGGTTTATTATTACAAAGAGCAAGAAAACGTAAATCATAGCTCTCTAACTATTATCTCAGAGTGTAATACACATGACACTATTGCAGTCAGGGTTGGCAAAAAACCCACTTTAAAAAAAAAGCCCACCCCAGGTGGGTTTTTTGGTTTTTTTCACCTAAAACCCGAAAAAACCCGGGTAAAATTGGGTTTTTTCATATGTCCATATGGTAGTTCATATTAGACCTACCTATTCTTATTTTTATAATAATACTGTACTGTACTGTACGCTATTAATATAACATTTGTCTTGTTTTTAGCAAAAAGGTTGCCTTCCAGGCAATTAAGCATAAAAAGTTATTATTTTCTCAGATTGAGCTTCACAACAAAATTTGGAAAACATGGACCAATTTGAACTAAATTTGGTGTGGTAAATTATCCTATTTGTTAGGCTATACTTCCTATGGAAGACAGGCCCCTGTGTCTTCTGCTGGAAGTAGATGAATTACAGCTCCCAAAAGGAACTTAATTCAGCTAGTTATATCTATTTAATTCATATTACTGAATATTTTTTCGTTTATTTCACAGTTAAATAAAACAAACTGGCAACAGCATATTTATCTTTACTGCTAGCCTACAGAATTAGTCTGTTTGAAGTTATAACTGCATTAAATAATGCCAAAGACCTTTGGATCAGGAAGAAAATCAGGGCATGAATGGAGTGAAGTCAATATTATTGATGGGACTAGTAAAGTTAGATGCAAACATTGCAATAATGAAATAAGTAATAAATAGAGCGAATAAAAATGCATTTAATGAAATGTTTGAAACACATGGAATCAAGAAACAAGACTGACAATACTGCCAGTACATCATCTTCATACTGCCATGACATAGACCTCTCAGATGATCCAGACTCATCCTCACCACCACTGACACAATTACAGATGAAAAAAGAAAAAATTCAAAAGAAAGTAAGCGATTTTGGCATGACAACAACAACTTTGCAGAAAAATGTCATTGATAACAAAATAGCCAAATTCTTTTATGCAAATAATATTCCATTTCTATGTGCAGAGTCTAAGTATTTTATTGAAATGATAGAGACTCTAAGACCAGGCTACACTCCACCTTCCCGTCGAAATTTGTCTGGTCCACTTTTAAATACAATCCATGAAGAAGTAGAAAATTCCTTGAAGATGCAGTTGACTGAAGAATCAGGATGTATAACACCCTGATTGGCTGATGTCTACACTCTATAACCTGCTACCTCACCCAAAGAGTTATACCTGTAGGTCTATTTGTTGACTCATGTTTGCTTGCTTTGCATGTAAAATCATTATAGGCGCCTATATGACAATTTTTAAAAATAATTGTATATGCACTTCTTAAGTTTCATGAAAAAACCCACAAGTGGGTAAAATAGTGGGGTTTAAAAAAAAAAAAAAGGGTGGGTTTTTTCGGGCTGGGCCCACTAGTGCCAAACCTGATTGCAGTGCATCTATTCATAAAAGTTTTAATAAATCATCTTAAGTCAAATTTTCAGCTACTAAACAGAATTATCTATTTTACCGATGGATGCACAGATCAATACAAAAACTGCAAAAACTTTTTAAATTTATGCCGCCACCATGAAGAATTTGGAGTTAAGGCTGAGTGGCATTTTTTTGCTACCAGCCATGGCAAAGGACCATTGGATGGTGTCGGAGGAACCATCAAAAGAAAGTCTTCGTAGGCCATATGAAAATCAAATTCTGTCCCCAAAAGATCTTTTTTATTTCTGTTCCTTAAAATTGACTCAAATGTCTTTTAGCTTTGCAACACAAGAACAATACTCAAATGAGAAAGAATTTTTAGATCCAATTTTATCAAAAGTGAGAATCATACCAGGAACTCAAAAATTATATTCATTCATACCACTGACAAAAAATTGTTTAGAAGTACGAATGTACGAACTTATTGTCAAAAACATATAATCAAAAACTTACAACTGCATGGAAAATGTGAGTATTGCTATTTAAATTGCTTATTGACATGTATGCCTATATACTGTAACTAACTATATTTTAATAATTACACTTATGAATACAGTTCTAAGTATTAGTCTATCTTAAATTGTACAGCTTCCTAATATTAAATTATTATTAAATAGCGGAAATCCCTCTAACCCTCTAGTTGTTAGAGCCTGTGACTATGAATAAATGGTCCTGGGTTAGAATCCTAGTAGCTTAGAAAATTTATTTTCTCCACAAGCGCGTGCCCGATGCCTTGCTTGTTTCTGCCATACAGTAGAATATATAATATCTCTAAACTAATACGAAATGAAAAAAATCTGTTTTGGCACCCTGCATAGTATCTAGGCCTAGGTCCTTCGGAAGTTGGAATGAGGTACACACCTAGGCCTTGGGAGGTAACTAAGGGGTTTAACTACCTACCTTGCTAATTAACTTTTTAAACAACTCCTTATCATGATAATTTTGCTTAAATTTTTAATAGGTATAAAATTTATATTTTTCAGGTTCAGCATGGCAATATGAAGTGTTAATTCATCAGAAATACCTGTACAAGTTAGTCATTGTTCAAACTTCAAACACCTAAATTTCGTTATTTTTAACTGCAAAAATTATATAGGATTTGTGATAAAAATTATTGATACTTTTAGAGAACCAAATAATTTGTTTGTAAAAATCTTGATGCTTACCTATGGGTATATATCAAATCATGTATGTAGCTATGTAGCTATATTATAATATGTATATATATGAACTATTTGTGAAGTTATCTTAAATAAAATGCTCAAAATTTTCAACATGCACAATTTCAAATGCATGTGGAAAGCAAACCCATGGAGATCCCACTCCAATTTTTTGCTTGAATATGCTTCATCTAAAGGTCTTTACTTATACCGATTTTCATGACCTTGAATTTTGAACTCTGACCTGAGGTCAAGGTCAAATGAAATATAAATGCAACTTTTTTTAACAGAATGTGCGCACTCTATGCATAAAATTAAAGTTATTCTGCTGTCTTTTCTGAGCATTTTGACACCAAAATCATTAAAATCCATCCATTAGATCCTGAGTTATGACCTTTCAAAATCACGAGGTTACGCTGCTGACCCCAAATTTGGGGGGTCATTACTCCCAAACTATTTGACCCAAGTGGCTAAAATTTGGTCATGCTTCATTACTCATCATACCCAAATACCACACCAAAAATCATTAAAATCAGTGAGATGACCTGACATAAGGTGTGTACACTTGACATGGAATGCCTCTATTGGGGAACTTGCAGTAAATAAGTCTTTAGGGAATAGTGACCATTTGATCATATGTTTTAAGATAGAATTAAATAGGGATCTAATCAACACTGACCATCTATCTAATTCCTTACTTCTCAAAGGGTGACCTTAGTAAATTTAGGGAGTTGTTAGGCTCAGTAAAGTGGGATAATGACTTTGCCAATAAAAATGTTGAGATATGGTCTAGATTCAAAGAAATTTTAGAGGATGTACAATGTGAGCATATTCCTTTCAGAACAGTTTGGAATAACAAAATTAGGAAATCTTTGTGGTGGAATAAGGAAATAGCTAAAATAATTAAAAATAAAGGCCAATGTAAAGAAAACTCTGGGTAACAATTTTTTAGTAAGTGGTATTTCTAGAGGTACTTTTGCTCCTGAATCCAGTGGTGATATTCATTTTTTGGGGAAATGGCTAGTTTTGAAGTGATTCAATTTTTAATTTTATATCCAATGAAAAACACTTACATTCTGCAGTCAATCAGTGCATTTGTTTCTTGATGATTAGCTGGATGCACATCAATAGTTGCTTTGTTTATCATGACATGTGATGGCTGCAATCTCTCATTCATTCAAGCAGTTCAGAAGTATTTAGAAGCAGTTTAGAAGTATTGCCATTTGCTATCCTCCACTGGAATAGGTAAGTACAGTGAGGCCTTGCATAACGAATTTAATTCGTTCCAGAAGGTCATTCGTTAACTGAAAAATTTGTTATGCAATGCATTAGTTCAATGAGATTTTCAGTAATTCGTTCCAGAGCCCAAATTTTGACCCTTTTTGCGCTTGTTTACCCATTTTTTAAAGGTTTTTTTTAGTGTAATGTGTTCTTATTATTATATTAATGTTATTCTATGTATATATTTTAAATAAACATGTTAAATAAATAAATTAAACACAGTTAAAAATAAAAATATTTTTATTTACCTTGGTCTTGGAGGTGGTGAGCTTGAGTGGGCTGGAGATGAGGCTTGGAGGAAGATGGGAATTAATGGTTTCTGGAAGGAGAATCTCCTTCAATTAGGACATCTGGGAGGTCAAATGATTCTCTCCTGGGTGTCCTATTGCCAGTTGGACCTGGTTGAGGGTCATCAGGATCAACCACATCCACAGAAGATGTTGAAGTTGAAGCAGTGGGGGCTGTTGAAGTTGAAGCAGTGGGGGCTGTTGAAGTTGAAGCAGTGGGGGCTGTTGTAGTCTTGAAGTAACTGTCAATTTTTCTCTGTTTCTTTTTGCTTTCTGCAAATTCCCTGAAATATGGCAGGACTTTATCTTCAAAATGATAGATAGCAAGCTCAGTAACTTCAACATTAGGGTGCTTGCTTGCAATGGCCTTCACCTTGCCCCAATGTAACATTAATTCTTTGACTTCAGCAAGAGTTATTTTCTCTTCTGTTTCATCATCCTCCTCACCAGCATCTGACCCTGACTCTGATTCCTTGGCCAACTCCAGAAGATCTTGTGCAGTCAACTCCTTTCCATGGTCTGCAAGAAGTTCTTCAACATCCTCTTGATTGACTTCAAGGCCCATGTCTTGAGGACAATTTCAGCCTCTACATTTGGTTCATCTGTTTGAAAACCTTCAAAATCACGCACAGCAGATGGCCACAACTTCTTCCAGGCAAAGTTCATGTAAATTGTTGAGACTTCTCTCCATGCTCTCACAACATTCTTGACAGCCTCCAAAATGTTGTAATGCTGCTTCCAGAACTGTGTTAAGGTTACAGAATCCTCACTGGAGGTTGCATTATGGCACTGAGCAAACATGAACTTCATGTATAGCTTCTTGAAGTTTGAAATAACCTGCTGGTCCATAGGTTGGAGCAGTGATGTTGTGTTTGGAGGCAGATATTTCACAGTAATGAAGCTGAAACTTGTCTTGACAATTTTGTCCAGATCTGGGTCATGGGCCTTAGCATTGTCAAGAAGCAATAAGACCTTCAAAGGAAGTTTATTGGTCTCCAGGTATTTTTGCACTGTAGGGCCAAAAACTTCCACAATCCATTGATTAAATAGGGTTCTTGTCACCCATGCCTTTTTATTGTGTCGCCAAAACACCCCAACCTCCAACTGAACAGAAAACGTGTTATTACATTTTTTGTTACCAAATTCATTCTGCAAGGTAAAATCGTTATTTAAATCAATGGAGCCTTATGGAGGTAATTCATTAAGCAAAAATTCGCTATTTAAGGTGTTCGTTATGCAAGGCCTCACTGTACATGATATTATGTTACTTTTCGTGTGCTTATTACTGTTTTTGTTGTGTATTTAACCCTCAATTTCCCTCTTCTTCAAAGCCTTACCCACTTTTGTATGATCCAAATTGTTAGGGTAGAAATGGCCTATATCTCAAAAACTAGCCATTTCTCCAAGAAATGAATATCACCAATGGATTCAGGAGCAAAGGTACCTCTACAAATACCACTTCTTATTAAAAAATCCTTATCCTGGGGTTTTCTCTACATTGACCAAAATAAAAATAGGGACATTCAGTGAATTTAAAAGCAGTAATACGGTAGTCTTGCAGACTTGGATAATTATTGGCAGTTAAAAAAAATGATTAATGGCATACCAAAGAGGAAGTAATCATGTTTATGTAGAGCATTAATTTCTGTCCTGGTTTTTATTTTTATTACTATTTTTACCCCTGTAATTTAGAAATATGCTCCTTAGTTAGTTTTAAGAAAAATTTGAATGCTTTCATGAATGAAAGTTTGCAGATTGTAATGTATATTATTAGCTTAAGTTGTGTAGGTAACTTTGGTAGCTCTATAAATAGTTGTATGTTAATTAGCTGCCTCGAGATTGACATTTTGCACAATTTTATTATGAAATGTAGCTCATGACTTGGGTAACATCGATAGGTCCTAGTGGCTTAATGTTTGCCAAATAAAATATAATGTAATATCTAGGTAGCCTACTTCCATTCACACAAGTGTCCTGATAGACCAGCACTGTGCTAGCCCATGGCAAAAGTCCACACTTGCAGCATTTCCAGACCTGATCAAAAATAAAAGATACATGGTTCCGAACTCACTTTCTATGCTAAACTTGGCTAATGCGCCTCACTGTGAAGTCGCCGACTTCTGTGTTAATCCTATCCATTTTAGTGGACAGTCTTACCTTTTGTTTTTGTAAAACGTTATTTCTTGAAAGAGGGCTCGGCTACAGTATATTGAAGACAAAATTTGGGGTTCTGTTTTGAGCAAAATAAAATCTAAGCAGTTTTTCTTTTTGTCCAAAACTTGACCTGAAGTGACATTTTTTCAGTCTTCAAGCATGGTGTATATACATATACAGGGTGTTTCAAATGTTTGGAATCAGAGGAATATTTATTTTTCAATTATATTCTATTCAGAATCTGACTGAGTCAGTCAGCAGACGCTCAGTCGTACAGTGACTCTTGACTCCATTCCCAGAGCAGAGTCGCTGCTCCCGTTTCCTTTTTTACGTCATTGTTGATGTATATATGTTACAGTCAAAATGTGTAACCAGTAGAGACCTGCACGGGCCGATATTTTGCGGCCCGCACCCGCCCGTAAGCTTTTTATATAACCCGCCCGTACCCGGCACGTAATTTTTGTTCACGTTTTAGGGCCCGCCCGTACCCTGCCCGTAATTTTTTTCATGCTTTGGGCCCGCCCGTACCCGTGGCTCGTGATTTATTTTGTTTTGGAACCTAAACCTACCTGTGTATTTAAGTTTAAGATATGCACCGGTGGCCGGTGCCTGCGCCTCCGACCAATCAGGTGAGCTTGCGCGCAGGCGCGGCTCTCTTTTCTAAACATGATTCGGTCAATCGGCCCGCCCGTACCCGCCCGCTAATTTTTATAAGCATGATTCGGCCCGCCCGTACCCGCCCGTGGGCCGGGCCGGACAAGGGCCCACGGCTTACCCGTACCCGTGCAGGTCTCTAGTAACCAGCCATTTCATGTAATGGCTGAAACTTTTAGTCATTTCGCGAAATGGTTGTTTTACTTGGTCATTTCGCGAAATGACTAAAATCTTCAACCATTACGTGAAATGGCTGAAATTCCACCTTGGTCATTTCGTGAAATGGCTAAAATGACTTTTGTTATGAATTCATAGAAATAAACATCACAATAAAATTGGAAACCATTATTTAACTAACTAAATCTGCTAAAACATACATACATCCACAGGTCTGTTCAAATAAGTGAGAATCACTCTTCAAATACACATTTTAATACATTTGAACACATTTGAATTTTCAATACAGAGGTTTTCAAATACTAACCGGACCTTCAATGTTATTCCGATGTCCGCCATTGAAGGCCCGGTTAGGTCAACTGTATGCCCTTGACAATTGGTTAAGTTAAGTCGTGTTATTTTCGTTAAAACTAACGAAAATAACACAACTTACAAGATCATTTGCCCAGTTAGGTCAACTGACAATTGATTAGGTTAAGTCGTGTTATTTTCGTTAAAACTAACGAAAATAACAACTTAAACTAACCAATTGTCAAGGGCATACAGTTGACCTAACCAGGCATACATATATATATATTTTAACTGCAAACGACACACAGTATATATATATATATGTATATATATATATATAATATATATATATATATATATATATATATATAATATATATATATATATTATTTGCAAAACTAGAAGACAGGAAGGTTCCCATGTACATATTAAATTTATTGAAATTTTAGTATTCCCACCAATCTTTCACTGTTAGGTGGGGCAATGTACTATCCGAGTGTTTTGGCTCCTCTTGCTGGGTGAGATAAGGCTCCTTGCTCTCTCCTATGCTGTTTAATGTGTATATTGACGGATTAATTGCTTCACTTAATGAGGCAACAGTGGGATGTTGTATAGATAACACAAGGATAAATAACTTAGTTTATGCCGATGATATGGTGTTAATAAGTCCCTCTGTTAAAGGTCTGGATCGGCTACTAAATGTCTGCGAAGTGTATTCGCAGAAACATGATATTCTTTTTAATGTTACAAAAACTAAGGTTATGCACTTTCATCCTAAAAGCTGTAATCAGCCAGCCGATATAAGGTTTAAAATGAATGGTGAAGTAATTGAGGAAGTACAAGAGTTTAAGTATTTGGGTCAAACTATTACCAGCTCCTTGAGTGATGACTCGGATATAAGAAAACAATCTCGAAGCCTGTGTGCTAAAGCGAATATGACCATAAGGAACTTTCGTTTCTGTACAAGTGAAGCTAAAGACACACTCTTTCGTACTTTCTGCAGTAATATATACGGTCAGCAACTCTGGGTGAATTATAAAAAAGGTTCTGGCAGAACCCTAAATTTGCTGTACAACAGGTCTTTTAGACTCTTACATAAATTACCTCCGAGATGCTCAGCTTCGCAAATATTTGCTACCCGCAATGTCCCGAGCTTCCCGGAGGTAACAAGACGTGCTCAATACAGGCTAATGCAAAGAGTTAAAAAATCAACCAACCCGATCATCCAAGCTATCCATGAGTCCTGCTATTTATCCTCTAAGCTATGGACTTCTTGGTACGAAAACGTCTGTTTGTAGCTCCACTTAACTTCGACAGTGCAGTATTATTTCTAATCAATTGTATATATTTCTATCCTTAGTATATGAAATGTCATTGTATTAATAATATTTGTCATATGGACTATAGTCTGCCAATGAACCTTTTCATTTTCATTTCATTCATTTTCATATATATATATATATATATATATATATATATATATATATATATATATATATATATATTATATATATATATATATATTAACAGGAGGAAAACTATTATTGGTAAAATATGATCTTAAATTATTAAATTCATCGTTTAGTAAATTTAAGTTTAAATTCTTTATTCATGGGACCCATTTCAGGTACCAAAAGTCAGGTTACATAGGGAAATACTGTATTATGTAATGATACAGGAGAATAGTCACATCACATGTTCGATATGGCCACCGTTAACGGCAATGCACTTGTGCAGCCAGCCAGGAATATCACATCAATGCGCTCTTCCTTCGATAACATCTCATAACCAGGGCCGGATTAAGATCTTTAGAGGCCCTAAGCACTTAAAAGATTTTGGTGCCCCATATATATGTAATTCAAAATATAAACAAAAATAAACCATAAAATAAAATGTTGTTGTTCACTACAAATTCAAACAATGAAAAAAAATAAATACTATATATGAATATATATATAATTCAGTTTTCAACAGCTTATAGGCTATAAGCCGCGATTATAATAGTATAATAAATCCATGGTAAATCCGACAATGGAAAATTTCTGTGGTGCCCCCCTTCCCTTGATGCCCTAAGCACGGGCTTATTTTGCTTAATGGTTAATCCGGCCCTGCTCATAACTCATTTACCTGCAAAGAAACAGAAAAGTCCTATGTAACCTGACTTTTGAATCACCCTGTATATATATATATATATATATATATATATATATATATATATATATATATACATATATATATATATATATATACACAAAGGTGGGCAGGACCGAGTTCCAAAAGGACCGAACTCCAGGAACTCGGTCCTTTTTAAGGACCGTGAGCCGGAAAGTCGGTCCTATTCTCAGTGAGGACCGAAATGAGGAGCGACGGTCCATTTTTAAGCAATTCCGGACGGTCTTTTTTAGTGATTTTAGTGTGTTTAGTGATTATTTGAAGTTCTAAAGAAGATGGATCGTTTCCTCCAGAAGACTCAGAAAGAGACTGAGACTGAACTGAAACTTGTTTCAACACCTGAAGGACTTGTTCATCAAGTTTAACACGCCTATCCCATCCAGTGCCGCCGTGGAGAGGCTCTTCTCTTTGGGGAAGGACGTCCTCAAGCCGAAAAGGTCAGGGCTCAGTGACAGCCATTTTGAAATGCTAGTCTTCTTGAAGGGAAATTCAAGCATTTAACTTAATAACTTTTTTTCATCATTTATGTATTGTATTAATTATAATTTACGTTAATAAAATTAAAGATTTCCGGTGTCTTTAATTTCATTTTTCAGTTTAATCAAATTTTTCACTTATATTATACAGGGTGTCCCAAAAGTCCCTATCTATTTGGTTGAAATAGGCTGAATTTCAAATGAATGTTTTAATGACATGATTGCATGCACCTTTCTAGACAAATACATGCATTGGATTTCTATTTTAATTATTTTTAAATTTTTAATTAATTTTTCAGATCTATATCATTGGTGATGGATGTGCATGAACGCGTTATGATAGTAACATGTCGCATCAGAGGAATGAAATGTGAAATTAGAGACCGATTCTCAAGAAGGTTTCATAAGCCTGGACCGACAGATAAAGCAATTCGTGAATTGGTGAACAAATTCAAAAGAACTGGATCTGTGCATGATGAAGGAAGAAGTGGACACCCAAGAACAGTACAACAAAACATTGAATCTGTTCGCATAATGTTCGAAGACGATCAAAGAATGTCAGTTCGCCAAGCATCCCACAGATTGACCATATCCAAAACAACTGTTCACAGAATCTTGCGTTCGACCCTGAAGAAGTGTTATCACATTCAGCTGTTACAAAGCTTACACGAGGAAGATTTTCCAAAAAGAGCAGCAATGTGTGCGGAATTGGTCGAACAAATTCAAAATAACAATTTAATGGACCACATTTTGTTTAGCGATGAGGCGACTTTTCACACCTGTGGTAAAATCAATCGACATAATTGTCGCATCTGGGCTAATGAAAAGCCAACTGAGTTCACTGAATGAAAAAGAAACTCACCTAAAGTCAACGTGTGACTTGGAATGACGAAGTCTAAGATTTACGGGCCCTTTTTCTTTGCAGAGGCTACAGTGACAGGGCCTGTTTACTTTGATATGCTTCAAAATTTTCTAGAACCTCAACTTCTTGAAAATGGCATTCTCGACAATGTAGTCTTTCAGCAGGATGGGGCACCATGTCATTATGCCAGAATTGTTCAGACATACCTAAACGAGTGTTTTCCAAATCGTTGGAGTGGACGTGGGGGAAATAGGCCCTGGGCAGCGCGATCTCCGGATTTGACCCCATTGGATTTCTTTGCTTGAGGTTTCATTAAATCAGAGGTCTATCGCAGAAATATTTGAGATTTACCAGATCTGCGAGATCGCATTAGGCAAGCAGTTGAGAAAATAACCCCTGAAATGCTCGGAAATGTGTTCCGCAATGCAGCTGACTGCTTTGAGATTTGCAGAGATACAGATGGAGCACATGTGGAAACTACTAATTAAAGATTTTAATGGTGTAATACTTGTAATTTGTATAGAAATACATCTGTATTCAGGTCAGTGTGACATTTATTTGAAATTCAGCCTATTTCAACAAAATAGATAGGGACTTTTGGGACACCCTGTATATAAGGACCGAGGACCGAGTCTTTCCTAGGTCCTATCTTCAGAAAGGACCGGACCGGGACCGTCGGTCCAGTTTGAGGCAAGGACCGGGACCGGGACCGTCGGTCCTTTATGAGGCCTGGGTGCCCACCTTTGTATATATATATATATATATATATATATATATTCGCACTATAGTGGATTTAATTTTCCCAGAAGAACTCCCTGTCCAATATAAGCACACCGGACAAAAAATTAGTCACCCCTAATAGCACCGATAGTAGGAAGTTCAAGGTCACACAGAGGGCGCTGATGTAGCATTGGTAAGTGACAAGTAGCGGTGACGTAGCACACAGGATCAGATCTGTTTCGTGAGGTGGTGAAGAACAAAGTGTGTGTTGGATATAGTCTGCAAAATGGGTCGTGAGGCAGACGTTACTCAGTGGCAAAAAGGAGCCATCGTGTTTGGCAGAGCCCACGGACACAAAATGTCTGAAGTAGCCCAATTTGTTGGTGTGTCAACGCGTACTGTCCAGCGAGTTTACAAAGAGTGGTGTAGTTCGCAATCAACTGACAATCGACGGCGTAACTGTGGCCGGAAAACAATTCTCGACAATAGGGGCCGCCGCCATGTTTCTCGTCTAGTAACTGCAAATCGTTTTCAAACCAGAGAACAATTGCTCCAAGAAACCAATGAGGTTCTCCAGCGACCAATTTCCGAACGGACATTGCGACGAGAACTGCATGCGATGGACATCTGGAGCAGGGTACCACGGAAGAGGCCGCTGTTAACAGCAAGTCACAAATTGGCACGTTATAAATGGGCTCAGAGGCACAAAAACTGGACTGCGGCAGATTGGAAACGTGTAATTTGGTCCGATGAGTCCCGTTTTTGTTTGTTCTCCAATGATGGGAGGCGACGAGTAAATCGCAGGTCCAATGAAGCCTTTAATCCTGAATGCGTCGAAGGTGTTGTTCAGGCTGGAAACAGAAAGTGAAGCGCAGGAATAGACACCCACGGACTCTGGCGGAACTTCGGGACCGGCTGATGAACGAGTGGCAGCAAATCGATGTTCAGTACATGCACAACCTCGTAGAGTCTCTGCCTCGCCGGATTCGTGCGGTTATCAAGGCCAGAGGCGCCGTCACACGTTATTAGGTACATTCTGAGAGGGGTGACTAATTTCTTGTCCGGTGTGCTTATATGGAACAGGGAACTCTTCTGGGAAAATTAAATCCATTATAGTGCGAATAAGTAATGGTAAATGACAAACAATAGTTTTTTCGGTTAAGATTCGGTAGAACACATTCACCAAACTCGATATTGATATTTATACAGCAAGATAGAGCGAAAAAAAACAATGGTTAATATTCGTTTTAATGCTTTGTTCGTTTTCAATAGGAGACATTCTATGACAATTTAACATATAAATTCGTATTCAGGACACCTTGAAACCTCAGGGAAACTGATAAAAATCAAGGAAATGTAATAATTATTTTTTACGGAAAAAAAAAAATTTAGACGTAAAAAGCAGCCATTATAGGCCATTGACCGAGTGTTTACCTCTTTCCGCTGTTAAAATTTTGCCATCCTCTCCAGTTTTATGGGGAGACATCTCGTGGCCAAATTAGGAAACATAGGTCAAATCAGCCAATTAAATCTGGTTTTTGTTTCATGTTACCTTATCCGACCAATCAGAGACGTGCATTTTGAATCTCCAATAATGCATACTCATTCCAAAATCCTTATTCAGTTCGGTTTTCGCTATGGTTTGTCTGGGGTGTGATTTGGATTACTTATAGAAAAGAAGACGGTGCTGAAGTTTTCTTTACCAGTCACGGTGTTTTACCTACTCGTGTTATTTGTCCGCAGTGTGGTCATGAGTGTAATTATAGAGACGTTGCTGACCAATATTATTGCAGAAGATTGACTAGGGACGAGCGCGGCAGAAAAAAAAAGTGTTCCTTCTCTGTTTCCCGTCGAAAGGGCACGTGGGTTGAAAAATCCCACCTCAAACTGTGGCAAAACTTATTGTACGTTGGGTTATTCTTCACAAAGCGTTCGACACAGCTAGATACACAGCTCTATTTAGCGTTGGCTTCCGAGAGTGCCGTTAATTGGAGTTGTTTTTGCTTCGACGTCTGTGAGCATTGGCTAGGCCAACAAGTTCAAATTGGTGGGCCTGGCGAAATCGTCTATTTATTCCTGTTGGTCGCCGCTGATTTGTACAAACATCCCAACGCTGCTATTTAAGGTAAGAAATTGCGAAAAAACGCGGGTTAGGTTAGGTTAAGTTAAGTTAAGTTAGGTTAGGTCTGAACCAAAACACATTTTTCTGGTGTTTTTTGGTGTGATTTGTTCAAATCTGAACTTCGTTTCTTTGAGAAATGAGCCGTTTTTGAGAAATTTTCAATTTTAAAATTTCTCAAACACGGCTCATTTCCCAAAGAAACGAAATTCAGATTTGAACAAATCACACCAAAAAATACCAGAAAAATGTGTTTTGGTTCAGAAAGGAGAAAAAGCACTAAAACGAATAATTACCAAAACAAGAATACTTTATTCTATACTAATTTTGGCGGAAATTCCTATTTATCGAGATATTTATTTTCGAAATTATTAAATTTTGGCGCCATTATTCACTAGTCAAACCATCTCGTCCCCTGACGTATAGGTTAAGTTGTGTTATTTTTGTTAGTTTTAACGAAAATATCACAACTTAACCTAACCAATTGTCAAGGGCATACAGTTGACCTAACCGGGCATTCAATTAACCTTTGTGGTACTGGTATCCAACGCCATAAGCGATTATACCCGGAAAAGTAATGTTGGGGTCATTGTCAGGACCCGGAAAGGTAAGTAGTACCAGGTTAGGTTAGGTTATTTTTGCCGTGAATATTACTGACGAAAATAGGTTTTTCTGGTGTATTTCATGCTGTTTCAATTGATTCTGGCCTTTTTTAGCCCACAATTTCCTTCTTCAAAGCCCGGGGAGGGGGGGTTGTTATCTCCATAACGGTGCATTTGCGCCAAAAATAAAGGTCAGATTCAATTGAAACAGCATGAAAACATTAGAAAAACCTATGGTAAAGATTTGTTTTAACTGCCCCCTCGTTTTTGACACGAAAACATATATTCTGGTGTATTTTGGTGTGTTTTGTAATATTCACGACAAAAGTAACCTAACCTAACCAATCGTCAAGAGCGTTACAGTTAAAACTAACGAAAATAACACAACTTAACCTAACCAAGTGTCAAGAGCATAGTTTACCTAACCGGGCACACAGTTGACCTAACCGGGCATACAGATGACCTAACCGGGCATTCAATTAACCTAACCGGGCATGGGTAACCCATAATGAATTTGGGACTTGGAAAGGTAAGTAGTTGGAAATATTATCAGTGCACTTAATAGGGGAGCCGCTGATTGGCTAATAATGATAATATGCCTACATACACACGGAACGAGATAGTTTGACTAGTGAATAATGGCGCTAAAATTTAATAATTTCGAAATGTGCGGGGTGTCACGTGACAATGGGACAGCCGCTGATTGGCTAATGATAATACATGACATGACTACATACACACGGGACGAGATAGTTTGACGAGTGAATAATGGAGCCAAAATTTAATAATTTTGAAAGTAATATTTCGATAAATAGGAATTTCCACCAAAATTAGTATAGAATAAAGTATTCTTGTTTTGGTTGAAAATAGCAGAAAATTAACTCTTTCTATCAAAAACGAAAGGGACGTTAAAACGAATATTAACCAAACCTATTTTCGTCACTAGTTTGGATGGATGTGTTCTACCGAATCTTTACCATTTTTTCTTTTTCATGATGTTAGCCCGACGTGGACAACGGGTCACTCGCAAAGAGGCCCCAAAAATATAGCTTCCCTCACCAGCTCTCTGCCACGCAGATAGGATCCAGCTTTGGGACAGGATCTAGAGTTTAAAGCGGCCTAGCCCCACTATATTTAGAACTTCAATACAAGCAAAAGACTCGTTGCATTCACGTCGGATTGAATATATCAGAGAAAAAGGGGTAACTATTTGATTTTTAGTAAAAAATTCCTACATCCTGTCTCAAAGCTGGATCCTATCTGCTTGGCAGAGAGCTGGTGAGGGAAGTTATATTTTTGGGGCCTCTTTGCGAGTGACCCGTTGCCCACGTCGGGCTAACATCATGAAAAAGAAAAAACTATAGTGTTTGTCATTTACCATTACTTATTCGGACTGTAGTGGATTTAATTTTCCCAGAAGAGTTCTTGGTTCCATGCACGGTCTGTCTGCAGGCCCGTAGCCAAGGGGGGCCAGGGGGGTCAAAGCCCCGCCTGAAAAATAATATGCCCCCCCTGGGAAAACCAACCGCAACGGCGTTCCATGCTACAAAAACGCCAAAGCCAACTTGTTTTACTTGCCTTTGAAAATAAAAGAGCGAAGCAAATAGACATGTTTGAATTCCTAAAGAATTTCGCTAAAAAAACTCGCCGCATACAGTTATTCTAAAATTAAAAAAACTTACAAAGACTTTTATTTACACTAAATTTAGACCAAATATTGTATTCTATAACCCAATATGCCTATCTATATGTATCGGTTTGATCATTTTTTTATTTAGCCTACGATGTTTTACTTGTTATAGTTTTGAATGTAATTTTCTACAGTATATTTCGATATTCACAAAAAATTACATTAAATTTTTTCATTGTCCCCCCTGTCAATTTCTCCGCACCTCCTACTGATTTGGTCTGGCTACGGCCCTGTCTGTGTGTATCATAAAAAAACCTCAGGGGACCATTCTGAGTTCTATCCCATATATATATATATATATATATATATATGATGAATAAAACCACGAAGGAAAGGAAACACAAAACTGGTGCTCAAGCGCTTTCGTCTAATGACATCCTCAGGAACACTGAAGTACATAAAAGGGTTACATCCTATATATAGGTTACAGAAAGAAAAAATAAATAATAATAAATAACATACATACATACATACACACACACACACACATATATATATATATATATATATATGAAAAATTATTTCACGAAAGTGACACGTGAAAAATATTTATGATGAATAAAACCACGAAGGAAAAAGAAACACAAAGGGGTGCTCAAGCGCTTTCGTCTAATGACATCCTCAGGAACACTGGAGTGAAGGACAGATCAAGGCAATATATAGGTTACAAAATAAACATATACATACATATTCTATATATATACATATATATATATATATATATATATACACATATACATATATATAGTAAGCATAGAAAAAATTGTGGGAGGAGCAAACATTTGTATGGGAGATTGACACTTTTAGCACTTCAGCCGACATTCAATATAAATTCAAATGGCTTGTTTATGAAACAGGTCACAAAAGAATAAAGAAATAAAAATAAATATAAATATAAATTGAGAAAAAAAATTAATTACAAAATAGTGCCTTAGTGATATATATGTCGCAGCCTAAATAACCATAAAGAAATAAACCGGCAAATAAAAAAACCACAAATATATACATATATATATATATATATATATATATATATTATATATATATACATACACACATACACATATACATATATATAGTAAGTAAAGAAAATTGTGGGAGGATAACACATTTGTATGGGGGAAAAAAAAAATGACACTTTTAGCACTTTGGCCGACCTTCAATATAAATTCAAATGGCTTGTTTATGGAACAGGTCACAAAAGAATAAAGAAATAAAAATAAATATAAATATAAAAAGTGCCTTAGTGATATATTTGTCACAGCCAAAATAACCATAAAGAAATAAACCACAGATAAAAAAAACAAAAATTGTAAGTGGAGTCTACAAATTCAAGCTCAAAAGGGAAGTTTACAATCAATTTAATAGATGATGCCAAATTGATATATATGTCACAAAGAAATAAAGAAATAAACCAAAAAAAATTAAAAAATAATAAAAAATAATAATAATA